>OU898280.1:25006185-25056185 GCA_918026665.1 Diabrotica balteata
TTAGCTTCCGAGTCATGTAACTCAAGTCGTCATGATCCTGAGCAATCAGTGTTTGGTCTTCAGCGAAACAGAAGGTGTACAGTGTAGTCTTGTCATTGAGAGGGATTCCCATGCATTACATTTTTTTTTCACATGCTTGAGTGCTTGTTCCAGATAAATTTTGAAAAAGGTAGGCGAAATACAGCAACCCTGCTTTAGCAATTTCGTCAGCTTAAATTCCTCAGATATTCTTTATCCAGTTTTAATTTTTGCAGTCGTTCCATTATACAGGCCTTTGGACTGCTTTGATAAGACCATGCTTAATGTCGGTTTGCTGTAGGCATACGCATAACCATTAGCGAACCAAGCAAACCATAATTTACTGAGGGGTATACTGTCATATGCTTTTTTTAAGGTCTACGTACACCAGGTGAACTTTTTTATTGATGGCTGTTTTTTTTCTCAATAACTTCCGTAATACAGTACAAGTGGTCTACTGTATATCGCCCAGCTCTAAAACCAGCTTGCTCCTCTGCTTCGTAATCTCTATAGTCATTTTCTATTTTGTTCTTAATAAGTTTTCCATACATCTACTTATTGTGCTGTTTGCCGCAATTCCTCTGTAATTTTCTTGTTGCTGATCCTTGCTGCGTTTTTCGTGGATAGTTGACATGATAGATAATTTTTATTGTTTTATTAATTCAGCCCCCTTTCAAGCAGTCTTAAAAGAGGTTTCTTAAAGTTCCTAAAGGTTGTCTTTACCGTCTTTCACTAATTCTGCAGGGATGTCACCAGCACAGGGGATTTTCCATTTTTCGGAGATTTGGTTATTTCTTCCATCTCTGATTTACTTATTTGTAATGGTGATGAATTTATATGTATACCTAAAGTGTTGTCTTCGATGTTAATAAATTCTGGTCTTTGTTCTGTTAGCAATTTTTTGAAATATTTTTTTCATTTTTCTGTTGTTATTGGTGATATAACGTCTTTTTTTCTTATTATTTTTATTACTTTTAATCAATCTCCAACTCTCTGTGCTTTTTCTACCTTCTACGTAGGTGTTGATCTTTTGCAGTTCTGTTCCCACGATTCGTTCTTTTTTTGAGTTATCTCTTTTCTTACTTTGGCTTGTGCTTCTTTGTAAATTGTTTTATCGGTTTTTTGTTTTTGTTAAGAATGTTTGGTATTTCCGACGTTTATCTCTAATTTCGTTCTCTATTTTCTTCATCCCACCAGTACGGTTTTATTCCTTTATGGTTTTCATCACATTTCCTAGTGCTTCTTTTGCTGCTAAATAAATCGACCTTTTGATGTGTACGTAGTGTTCTTCGGTATTTTCAAAACTACCTTTTTCTAATGTTTGGTTTAATCGTTTTTTTATACAGTAGCTTTAACTTTCATGGTTTAAACTGTCTGGCGTGTACCGTACTTGTTTTATTAACTGATTTACTCGATGTGCTCTTTTCCTTTTTGTATCTCTTTGGGAGTACCGTTTTAACTTTTAGCATGATGATCAGTGCCACATGATGGTCCTCTGGCTACTCACATATCTGTATTTCAATTTTAGTTCTCTGTCTTACAATGCTTGCTTAATCTCTTATAGATTTCTAGATTTCCAGTATCCACGTGTATTTGTGTATACCGCTATATGCTAAGCTGTAATAGTTTCGATAAAGTTATAAAAAAAAATCTTCTAAAATGTGGTTTTTACTGCTCAGAAGAATATATGACTTATTGCAGAACATCCACTGAACGGCTTACCATAACTTTTCCATAAATGTTCTGTTTAATATGTGTCCTTGTTCTTGTGATATATTTAAGTTTCGTTTTATATTCCTTTTTTAACACTATGTATGTTTTTTTACTTGCTGCAAACAATATTTGTATCTGTTATGTAGTTAAATAAATACTCTACTCTACTCTACTCTATTCTACTCTACTCTACTCTACTCTACTTTACTCTACTCTACTCCACTCTACTCTACTTTACTCTACTCTATTCCCCAAAGCTGATGTTGAAATTTATATCACAATCAAACTGCCAACATTAACGTGAATGACCAGTTGACAGAGACAAATCTCTATATATGAAAAAAGTGGCACAAGGATGCATTCTGTCTCCAGTGTTGTTTAACACGTACTCGTAGCGTATTTCGAGCAAACACTGGGACAACTATAGCAAGGCGTCTTAGTTAACGGAGTGCGCCTAAACAACATTAGATATGCTAACGACACACTAGTTTTTTGCAGATGGATGATTGTACAAGCAATAATGTCGCGCATATCAGATATAAGTCCGAGAGATTGGGCTGGATGTTAGTAAGTAAGTACATGGTAGTTATTAATCGCGAAATATAAAATACACATCTTTTGGTAAACAAACAGCCGATTGACAGGGTAAACAGCTACACATATTTTGGTATTGACATCAACAATCAATGGGACACTTCACTGAAATAAAACAACGCATAGGAAAAGCAAGATCAGCGTTCGTAAAATAAGTCTCTTTTCAAAAGTCACGAATTTAACCACTTAGAACCAAAATCACTGTCATCAGATGCTATATATTTACTACATTGTTATACAGAGTAGAGGCATTATACGCTCTCTAAAGCTTCTTTAGAAAAGCTAGAAGGTTTTTGAGATGTGGTGGTTTACAGGCGCCATTTTCCGAATTTCATGGGTGGATCGCATTGAGATCTTACGTAGAATGGGCAAAGAATGCGAGATCACTAACAAAACTTAAAGAGCGCCAAATTAAAATATATTGATCCATGTTATGAGAAATGAACACATGATATGGTTATTGCAACTCATTTCAGGTCAAAAAATTTGAAAAGAGAAGGACTAGGTAGAAGAAGAATATCTTGGCTTCAATACCTAAGAAAGTGGTTAAATTCGTCTCAACCGAAACTATTTCGAATAGCTGCAAGTAAAGTTAGGATATCTATGCTGATCGAGAACATCCGGAACATTATAGGCACCGCAAGAAGAAGAAGGATTATCGAATAAATTGAAATAAATTTCTGCAAAGAACAGAATTTTGATATTTTTTATGTGTAAACACCAGCAATCTCATTTTTACCTCCTTCTTCTAGTTTCATGACCGTTATTGATCATTGGATATCATGTTGGCCATCATATTCGCTATAGTGACTTTATTGACAGCAGGCTCTAAATAACGATGTAGTCGATTTTCTGTACCAGTGTCTTTTCAACCATGATGTTTTTCTTTCTACCAGGATCACGTTACCTTGGATCTTTCACTGAATGATTACATGTAAAAGGCATATTTTTAGGGGTTGTCTCATAATGTAAGAGAATTGTTCCAGATGGCGTCTTTTTATTGTATTGACCAGTTGCGTAGCTTGATTCAGGTGTCTAAGGACCTTCTCACTTCTAACTCTGTCGATCTAGCTTATTCGGATTTTAACCTGAGAAACAATAATTTTGATAGCTATATAACTACATCATATTTTTCTAGAACTGGATAAATTATGGTGCTATAGTTTTACTTTAAGTTTTACAACTTACTCCAATAAAGAATATTTTCAATAACTTGTTATCATGACAAATCCTTATTATAATCACAGTTTAAATTTAGCACTTACATATTATTTTTATTATATTTTTTGGGTGTCTCATAATGTAGAGAATTGTTCCAGATGGCGTCTTATTATTGTATTGACCGTTGCGTCGCTTGATTCAGGTGTCTAAGGACCTTCTCACTTCTAACTCTGTCGATCTAGCTTATTCGGATTTTAACCTGAGAAAACAATAATTTTGATAGCTATATAACTACATCATATTTTTCTAGAACTGGATAAATTAATGGTGCTATAGTTTTACTTTAAGTTTTACAAACTTACTCCAATAAAGAATATTTCAATAATTGTTATCATGACAAATCCTTATTATAATCACAGTTTAAATTAGCACTTACATATTATTTTTTATTATTTTTTAGGGTGTCTCATAATGTAAGAGAATTGTTCCAGATGGCGTCTTTTTATTGTATTGACAGTTGCGTATCTTGATTCAGGTGTCTAAGGACCTTCTCACTTCTAACTCTGTCGATCTAGCTTATTCGGATTTTAAACCTGAGAAACAATAATTTTGGATAGCTATATAACTACATCATATTTTTTCTAGAACTGGATAAATTAATGGTGCTATAGTTTTACTTTAAGTTTTACAACTTACTCCAATAAAGAATATTTTCAATAACTTGTTATCATGACAAATCCTTATTATAATCACAGTTTAAATTAGCACCTACATATTATTTTTATTATATTTAACTTTTTATGTAGAATATTTTTCGAAGCTACAAGAATTTATAAACCGATATGGACCGATGTTTAGAATACAGGTGGGGCCTAAGCTAGTTGCCGTTATTGTACCGATGTTAAATTTGCAGAGTTTATTTTAACTTCTTCCAAAACAACAGAAAAATCTTGGTATACGGATTTCTTCATGGATGGTTGGGAACTGGTCTTGTCACTAGTACAGGTAATACAGTTTTTATGACAATTTACATAAAAAAACTGCTTAAATATCTAATTTATTATTGCACACAATTTTCACAAGATATTCAACAAATTTATTTCAATCTCCATCATTTTAATCTACCCCAATATCAAGTTCACCATAGAACTAGAATCATCCTTGTCGATCACTTTTCTTGATGTCACCATTACCCGATTAAATGACCACTTCGACTTCAGTATCTATAAGAAACCCACACAGACCGACCATGTAATACCCTTCTCATCTAACCACCCTATGTCCTACAAATACGCAGCTTTTTACAGTTTCACATCACTATTCAAGAAAAGAAAGAAAGTATTTTTCAGTTAATATGAATTTAAAAATCATGTACAACATGTTCATTACAGAAGAACATAGTTTCCTTATTTCAATATTAGGAAATGAAGGGAGAAAGACTCTTTTACAAGTTTTTTGGACATATTTTAAGAAAACTCCGATTTTATTGGCTTTGCCCCAACCAGTTAAAAGATGTATGTGTTACATGTAAGGAACTACATTTAAAAATAAAAAGTTATAACATATTGGTTTTATTTCATAATTTATTTCAAATTTATTCTCATAAAATATTCTGTTTTTATATTGATTGGTTTTCGTTAGAACTTCTTAAAGTTTTTGTTTACGGTAGAAAGGGAAACATGCCCCTACACAACGTACACACACACACACACACACACACACATATATTATATATATATATATATATATATTATATATATATATATATATATATATATATATATATATTGAGATAATATTAAATATCAGGAGAACGGAAGGTAATCAAAATGTTTAGAATTGAAAAAGGAACTGTAAGACTTGTACACACTTCTAAATAGGTCTAACTGGTAAGCAGGTTTTGTATGTTTTCAATAAAATTGATAGTGTGTAAAATAATTTATTAATTAAGCTGAGTATACTTTCGACATAATAAATGTCATCATCAGAGCTATCCTAAAATAACGTTAAGTTAAGTAAATTTTTTATATAAAATACAATGACAGAAAAAACTTACGTCAATTAGGCAATAAATACTTCATAGAAGGAAAATTGTGGACAAACGACATATTAAAAACAAAGATCGGGCTCTCTAGGCCACAGATCTTGGGTCTAACCCTTATACATATGTATAATTCACATCAAAAACTTTTTTATAAAACATGGTTACCACATACAGCAACGACAACAGCTGTTTTTGACTTACATTTTTGAAAGTAAAATGAAGGAGGAAGCTCGGATATACGGAAATAAATCCGAGAGCGACCTCTGTATTTAAAATTATTAATTGAAAATTGAAAATGTCTAAACTGACGTCTGAAGGTTATTGATTATTACTTTTAGTTACTATAGAATTTTAAATTTAAATATTTTAAATTGATAAGTCAACGTGAAAATTTAAAATATACATTTATCAATATTATCAAAAAACAAAACTTTAAAGTTTGACCAAGTAGAAGAAAGTAGATGAAAACCAACCAAGGAGAAGTATCATTTGCTAAGTTAAGAGTTCAATAGCTATTATTGATTATCAATATTATTAATAAAATAAATAATGAAGAAGAAAAATATCAAACATTCTCTACTTAGATGAAATCAATGAAAGAAAATTCAAGAAATTCTCTCTTTTAAATCTCTTTTAAAAATAAAGGTCAAAGCTTGATCAAATGATGGTTAATTTTATACTAAATGTATTATTAAAGAAACTTCTTAAAGATTGGATCAAACTTACAATTTAAGTTAATTTGAGTGTTGACACAGTTCTGAGGATTCCTTTTCATTTCTCTACTGATTTCAAGATCTTCTAGTAAATTCATTTTTATATAATTATTATTGGGTATACTGTGTAGGATCTTGCTATCTCTATGAGGACTAAAGCCATGCTTTGAAGCATGTATATGATTCCCAAAACTAGATTTATCAATCTTAGACAGATGTTCTTTAATGCGTATATCCAAAGGTCGCATTGTTCTACCCACATAGGTCACCGGGCATTCACCACAGGATAATTTATAAATACCACTTTTTGACGATTTGTTGATTTTGTCTTTAGTGTGGGAAAAAATAGATTTGATATTTTCTTTAACTTTGAAAGAAAGTTTTAGATTAGGGATGTTTTTTAAGATTCTGGCTATATTATCCGAGGGATAACCTATGTACGATATTGATCGATAAATAACTGTCGAGTTAGAAATGTTATGGACAGTGTTGTATGCTAGTGATCTATTCCTTTTATTCCTTAATTTGTTGAGTATGTTATCAACCAAAGTAGGGGTATAACCGTTACTATAAGCAAGTTGTTTAATAATTTCTAATTCTGATTTAAAATTTGAATCTGACAGAGGTAAGCTAAGTAAACGATGGATATAGCAATAAAAGGAGGCCATTTTCTGTTGAAAAGGATGATTAGAAGATCTAGGGATGGTATGGTCAGTCTGAGTTGGTTTTCTAAAGACTGAAAAATTTAATTTGTTATCTATTCTAGTTAATGTTAAGTCTAGAAAATTAATAGAATTGCTGGATTCTGTTTCTAAGGTGAATTTTATAGCTGGATGTAAGTTGTTAAGTGAAACTAGGATATTGTCTGCATCTGAGGAATTTCCATCTATGATAGCTAACACATCATTGACATATCTGAACCAATATAAAACTTTTTAAAAAGAGTTTTGATTTAGAGAAAGATTGACAAAGATATTATTCTCCAGGTTATTCAGAAATAGATCTGCTAGCAAAGGTGATAAGGGATTGCCCATTAATTTATTGCCTAATTGACGTTAGTTTTTTCTGTGATTGAATTTTATATAAAAAATTTACTTAACTTAACGTTATTTTAGGATAGCTCTGATGATGACATTTATTATGTCGAAAGTATACTCAGCTTAAAATGTTTAGGAACCTTGAATGAACTTCGGCAATTAAAGAAGTAATTTATGAGATATACGAGAGAATATTATAAAAGTATTTTATGAGGGCATCCTTAAAAAATTAGCATAATAGTTTTTAAAAAATTTTTTATTTTGCAGTGTATTTGGTTATTTTGATAGTTATGATATTATAAATAGATTAAGATGAGAAAATTTGCTATATTGGGACATTTTGTGAATGAAAGTGATATGGGACAGTGAATCCAGGTGAAATTGAACAGAAAGTGGACATTTGAAATAATAATTATGGATTAAAATAGTGTTATTTACTAGTTTAAGATGTTTAATTTATATATAAGTTTTCATTCTGATCTGATAGTCTAAATTTTTCAATAGAAAAGAGAAGAAATTTCTAGAAGTTTAAAAATAAAACGACAAAATGTCTTAATAAAAAGAATCTAACCTCTTTTGTTCGAGAATTTTCGCGAACATTGACATATCTTTAAATAGGCTATTAGTTTGAGCGCAAAGGCAGAAAGGAAGATTAATAATTGAGAAGTCAAACTGTCACAATTCGTTTTTGGAAAAAGTCGTTTTTTTTTCGTCGTTAAATTTTCATAGAAAAGAAATCAAACTAACAATAATATATAAATTATGAATAATTAGAGTAAATCATAATAAAGAAGAAATCATATTTGACTCAACTAAAAATTTTAATAAAAAGAAAAATGATTTGAAATGGTGGAAGCTGCTAATATAGAGTAAATCATATAAAGCTAATATAGAGTAAATCATAATAAAGAAGAAATCATATTTGACTCAACTAAAAATTTTAATAAAAAGAAAAATAATTTGAAATGGTGGAAACTGCTAATTGAAACATTGTGGTCGATTTTGGAAAGCAATTTTATAAAAAGAAAGATAACCAGAGGCTGATAACTAAAACATATGAGTGGCGATTAAAACCTTTATTTTGGGAAAACAATTTCATTTAGGCATTCAGTGACAGAAAGGTACCAAATTTTGTTAGTATAATTTAATTATTGTAATAAGAACTTCAGTTTAAAAGAAATGATGTTTTTAAATTTATATTTAAATATTCTATGAATTAGACATATATGTTTGTTCCTGATATTTGTAAATAAAGATAATTTTAAAAGAACATAACTTACAAACTAATTCTTTAAGAACCGCGACAAAAACCCTATATATGTTATTTAAACATACTCATTGCTCATAATTCAATCAAACAAAATATTCATAGCAATATATATATATATATATATATATATATATATATATATATATATATATTATATATATATATATAACTGTTCTAGGAACAAAATGGAAACAGCGTAGGCGCATGATTACTCCAACTTTTCATTTCTCATTTTGGAAAGTTACGTTGACATATTTGATAGAGTTGGAGATATTTTTATTGAAAAATTAATGCAACAAGTAAACACGGCATCATTAGATGTGTTTTCTTTAGTTACTTTGTGTACTTTAGACATTATTTGTGGTAAGTATAATTTTTACTTTATTCTAAGCGAAAGATACATCATTGTTTAGGATTTAGATTAACTTCCATTTTATGCAATTTTCTGATACAGTTTTAATAGTTAAAATTTGGAATAACCAGGTTTTAAAACTGGTTTTTATACTAAGAATTTGAATAGTGGATGCTAAATGGTGAGGCGATCAGAAGACAAGTCCTTTACGATGTAGAGGTATAGAACGATTTGGAAATTTTTTTGGTTAGATTATATTACGAAAATTGAAGGGTTGGAATAGTTAAAACAAAAGAAAGAAAATTGCAATAATAAATCATAGCCATGAATTCTTTCTTTAGCGAGAATTTGATCTTCGTTTTCTACATAGATTTCCTGTACAGCGACCACGTCGATATCATTTTCAATGAGTACCTTTGGAAGGTACTTACAATTTTTTCTAATAATACCTTCTATATTTAAATGGTAGATACGGTTGCTTGGTTCGAGTCTTTTTGTTGCTTGGTCCTGAGAAGGTTCATTTAAATTGTTGGTTGCAGGCATATCTTATAATCGTGATGTGTTCTTGCCAGGATATCTGGAGATTTTATTATTATCATTGGTTTAGTTTAAAGATTATAATAATGTGAGAATAATTATTTATCTAAAACATTTCAAACCACATAAGTTTCATTTTACAAATAATTTGTTTTTTTCACAATAAAATATGTTAAGAAACTTAAATTCAGTTTCCCCATAATGAGTTTTTTTGAATTAGATGTATTCTGCGTAACTTGGTCTATATAATTCTATGTCTACTCGAAAATTTTTTATTTAATTTCACTAGTTTACAACCAATTTGCGACTCGAATGCAAAATGGTGGTTTTAGTTAATTTGGCTCTTTTGAACATGAATGTGGTGATAGAAACTTCCTAACACCTAAGATTTTTGAGTTATGATTTTTTCAAAAAAATTTAAAGTCATTTGTAATATATCGGAACGAAACATTATCAAATTACCATTTTTTCTAAAAATTGTGCATAATTTGGCAACACTGGGATGTCTCACGTAACGACAGTAAAAGAAATCTGTGTGAGAAATTTACAAGGCAGGTCAAAGCCAAAAAAGCAGGCTGATGGAACAACGGTGACTAGCAAAAACCAACGAAACACTTTACAATAGCATACAAAAAGAAATTCGACGTAAATTACGAGAAGCAAAGAGTCAACATCTAGCCAAACGAAGAATTCGAAAAAAGATACGACACGTTTAACATATATAAAAAAGTAAAAGAAGCGGCTGATATCTTCAATAAGAAACAAAATGCATTGCTACAGGATGAAAATGGTAAAGTAATATTCGAAGTAGAGGACAAACTTAAAGAATAAGAAAATTACGTCACGAACATAGAATCATCAGTTTGCTAAACCACTTATTGAAAATTTTTCTGAAGGTAATACATGGTCGTATCTACAATAAATGTGAGGAATACCTGGATGACACTCAGTTTGGTTTCCGTAACGGATTTGAAACGAGAGAGGCACTGTTTGGAATGAACGTACTTGCTCAAAGATGTCGTGATATATCTGTAGACATATACTGTTGTTTTATTGACTTTCAAAAGGCATTTGATCGTGTTAAGCACTCTATATTGATCGAAGCTCTAAAAGACATTGGCTTGGACGGCAGAGATGTTCGAATAATTACAAATTTATATTGGAATCAAACAACATCAGTTTTAGTAGATGGATGTGGAATCACATGCTCTCAATATTAAAAGAGGAGTACGGCAGGGATGCCTCTTGTCACCCCTGCTTTTTAACTTTTACATTAAAACGTTCACCCCACATTACTAGAACGTCTCAGCAAGACTACTGAGATCATAAAAAGCATCCAGCAGAGAAAGCTGGAATATTTTGGACATGTAATGAGAGGCCCCAAATATAGATTGCTACAAAATATCATGCAAGTAAAAATAGCAGGCAATCGCAGTCCAGGACGAAGAAGAACCTCATGGTTGAAGAACTTGCGAGATTGGTATGGTGTAGATACAAGCATGCTATTTAGGGTGGCAGTACATAAAATTAAAATAGCTATGATGGTAACCAACGTTCTGAAAGGACATGGTACATGAAGAAGAAGGGATGTCTATGAATCTACGAATAATACACTTTTTACTACCCATTTAAACCTATATATTAAATTTCTTTGTTCTCCCGAGCCACATCTATTTTTAGGTGGCCGATAATATACGAGAATTTCGCCGTCGTTTCTCGACCTTTTGATTTTGTATGGAACGGCTGTAAAAGCAGCTCGCCGGTAATCACACCCTCAGTTTTTGTCTACCACGGATAGTGGTATTACATCGAAAAACGAAAGTGTATGGAATAAAGTTGGGTGACGCTAGTAAAGAACATCTTCGAATTAAGTGTGTGGGATAGTACAAAAATGTCCAAAGTCCAGAAACGTGGTTGTGTTAACCCCGTGGATAGTTTTTGCTACGTTTGTGGTCAGTTTACTCCTAAATCGCAGAAAAGGACAATTAATAAGATGACAAAAATAGCTTACCATAAGTATTTGGATGTGTTATTGGCGAGCAAGATCAAGATTGGGCTCCTCACATATGCTGCCAAACCTGTGCAGCAAATCTAAGTAATTGGTTAAATGGTAAACGCTTTTCTATGCCGTTTGCAGTTCCGATGATTTGGCGCGAACCAACCAACCAACAGGAAGGAGAAGAACAACACAGACAGGACAGATCAAAGATACAGATGGTATAATTATAACAGATTTACAACAAAAAATGAACCGATGGACAGAATACATATCACAACTGTTTGATGACAAAGATAGACAAGAAGTCTCAAACGAATATACAGATGATACAGGGCCTGATATAATCAGAGAAGAAATAGAATATGCAATCAAACAAGCAAAAAGTGGTAAGGCCCCCGGTCCTGATGAAATTCCCGTAGAACTGCTCAAACTTATGGACGATGAATCTATTAAAATACTCCTAGATCTATTTAACACAATATATAGAACTGGAATAATACCTAGGTAATGGATCCGTCCGACCTTTATACTACTGCCAAAAAAGGCAAATACAAAGGAATGCAACGAATATCGTTCGATAGCTTTGATGAGTCATGCTCTAAAACTGTTCTTAAAAATAATCCATAATAGGATCTGTAGGAAATTAGACGTAGACATCAGTAACACTCAGATGGGATTCAGAAAGGGCTGGGCTGGGAGGCTCTGTTTGCAATTAACGTTCTCTCACAGAGATGCTTAGACATGAACCAAGAAATTTACGCCTTCTTTATTGATTTCGAAAAGGCCTTTGACAAAGTCAACATGAACCACTAAGACAAGTTCTAATAAAGAAAAATATACACAGCCGAGATATTCGAATTATATGCAATCTATATTGGAATCAAACAGCAAATGTCAAGGTTGAGGGCAGACTAACAGAAGAAATTCAAATCCGTCGAGGAGTCCGGCAGGGATGTATCTTATCGCCACTTTTATTTAATCTGTATAGTGAAGCTATCTGTGAACAAGCACTCGAGGAAGAAGATCTTAGTCTGATAATAAATGGTGAGACGATCAACAATATAAGGTATACTGACGATACAGTTCTCCTAACGGGAACGTTAGTAGAACTACAACATCTCGTTCAAAGTCTCAATATATACTGTAACAGTTACGGCTTGAAAATTAATTTGAAAAAAACTAAATTTATGGTAATCACGAAATCAAAGAACATCAGAGCTAATCTTGTAATAGACAATACAACGATTGAGCGTGTGCCCTGTTATAAATATCTAGGTGCTTGGATCACAGACGATACTGATCAAACAAAAGAGATTAGATGTAGAATAGAAATCGCTAGATCAGTCTTTAATAGAATGCGCAAACTCTTTTGCAATCGTGATATCAATATAAAGTTACGAATACGAATGCTGCGGTGTTATGTCTTTTCAACCCTGTTATATGGAGTTGAGGCTTGGACACTAAAACAGTTGACCATAAAAAACATTGAATCTTTCCAGATGTGGTGCTATAGGCGCATTCTCAGAATATTATGGATGGACCGCGTCACTAACACGCAAGTACTCCAAACTTTAGACAAAAGAAGAGAAATTCTAAATGAGATAAAAACTAGAAAGATGGAATACTTGGGGCACATTGTGAGAGGTGAAAAGTACGAACTTTTAAGAAACATCATGCAGGGCCAAAATTAAGGGCAAAAGAAGTGTGGGAAGAAGAAAAATATCGTGGCTTCGTAATCTACGTGAATGGTTCGGGTGTAGTTCGATTGAACTTTTTAGGCGCGCTGCTAACAAAGTCGCAGTGGCCATGATGATTTCCAATCTCCGCTAGGAGTGGCACGAGAAGAAGAAGAAGAACAAATCATTTTAACGACTGTTACTTCTACATGACAAAATTGTCTGGGTTTTCAAGGAAGAACAAGCATAAAATTGAATATCTAGATATTCCCTCAACAATAAAACTGGTTTTTCATGGAGAAGCTTTACCAGTTCCAGGACCAACGGCAAATCGGGGGGAAAATTTGGAAATGTATGACGATAAAAGTAAATCTGATGATGTATTAGAAACGGACGATTCTTATTTTCCCGAAAGCGATGATATAGTACCCCATTTTATCCAACAAACTGAATTAAATGATTTATTTCGAGACCTTCACTTATCACAGTGGAATCAAAGTTAAAATATTTAGGAACCGTAACCAGGAGCTATCCTCGTTTTTTACTATGCAATATAAAATGTGTATTTGTGTTAATCCAAATAGTGTTATCGAAAAATTAGGATTTGCACATAACCCAGAAGAATAAAAGGAACACACGAAAGTATGTCGCTGATCCTAAATGCAGTAAGCTATGATACTTATAAGTGGCAAATATGTGGTGACTTAAAAGTCATCAGATCATTACTAGGTCTTCAGGGAGAATTTACAAAATGTTGCTGTTTTCTTTGTCTTTGAGACAGTAGAGCAAGACAGAGTCATTACCAAGTTAAAAAATGGTTACCAAGAGATAAGTACATTCCAGGTCAAGCTAACGTAAAGAATATACCTCTCGTTGATCCCAAAAACGTTATGTTACCTCCGTTACATATTAAACTGGGATTAATTAAAAATTTCGTTAAAGCATTAGATAAAGAAGTAGATGCGTTTAAATACCTTAAACAAATTTTTCCTTAGCTACGTAAAGCGAAGCTTAAAGAAGGAATATTTATTGAACCACAAATTAGAAAATACTGAGGAATCAACAGTTTGATGAAAAATTAAGTGATGTTGCAAAATTTTCTGTCGCATGTCTCTAAAAATGTTATAAAAATTTTAATGAGAATTTAGAAAGTGTATTCTGCATTCTCATTAAAATTTTTTCCCGGAAAATTTGGGTGCGGCCAGCGACGAGCAAGGAGAAAGGTTCCACCAGGATATTCTCACAATGGAGCAACGCTACAAGGGAAGATGAGATAATGAGAGAGAACTGTTAGTTCCTCATGAAAGAAAGTGATACAGAATATAAAAGGAAATCAGAGTTTGCAACGAATTTGTGTAAAAAAGACACCATAGTTTTTGTTTCTAGTTCTAGACTTATTTATATATAGTATATAAGAATTTTATAATAAATAACATTATTTGATGCATTCTATAACTCAAAATATATACGTGGTGAGAAATTTTGGTGTTTGAATTCGCAATTAGGATGCTTTAAACCCCCCGGTACAGCCATTTTAACATCAGTCACACCTTTTTTTATTTGTTGACTATAGTGTATTTTTATGTATGAGAGAGTAATTAAACAATAAATTATGTATGCAAATCCCTAAACTGTTGATACGGGTGAGTCAATGAAAAACAGATATTTGTCAACAAGTTTACAGAAGTATATAGGAAAACAATTTTAAATTGAGTATGACCACCAGGTATAAAGGTTGGAGCAGAATAGAATACAATAGTTGTGAGGGTTACTAATCCCTAAATAAGGTTGCCAGTGTCGGAGTGATGGAGGTTAACAGGTACTAATGAATTTGCAAGAAATGTAAGATGTTTATTTTATTGGTTATATATAAACAATAAAAGTTTAATAAGTACCTACCTATTTGCAAAATAAAGTTTAATTCTTTAGATAAAATAAAACGTTTTATTTTATCTGAAATGAGTGCATTCCACGAAGTAAGGGTTTCAACAATCAAACATTTAATTCTTTAATTCCAGGAATCTACGACAGTAATTGACTAGATAATTACCTTCTAAACTTATTCCACAGAAAATGTGATAGTGGGTTTTTCCATTTTGTAGGAAGGTCCAAGTGGCGTATTCAAAATTCTTAACAGTTCACTAAAAGTAGGTACTTCAGTTGCAAGGTGCAGTTTATTGTGTATACTAGTGTTATGGAAAATTTGGAAGTGCCGTGTAAACGCCGAAAAATTGGTCCTTTAACAGTTAATGCAAAAACATTAATATTTAATTGTTTTAAATCATTTACAGACAAACGTTTATGTGAAAGTATTGATGAGACCGTTGAGTTAGTTAGTAGTACACTTGGTGTTAGGAAATCTACGATTTACAGAGTTATTAAAGAAGAGAAATGTGGTAGTTTTCAAATGCCACGTAATGCTCCAGGGAAACCAAAATTTCAAATAGAATATCATTTTAAAGAAGGACTTCGACGGAAAGTGCATGAATTCTTCTTTAGACAAGAATTTCCAACATTGGATAAAGTTCTTGTCTCAGTTCGAGATGGTAAGGATTACCCAGAAATGAGTCGAAGTACGTTATGGAAACTTTTAAAAGAAATAGGCTTCCGCTGGAAAAAGAATCCCAGTAAGTCTATTTTATTAGAAAGAAGCGATATTGTCATATGAAGAAGACATTTTCTAAGAACCATAAAGGAAATGAGAAACCAAAAAAGAAAAATATTTTATCTTGATGAAACATGGATCAACGAGGGCCATACACCAAATTAATTTTGGCAGGATGAAACTGTTACAAGTCAAAGGCACGCTTTTGTTAATAACTTATCTACTGGTTTAAACCCACCATCAGGAAAGGGACACAGGCTGATAATGGTACACATTTTCAGTTCAGACGGTTTTGTTGAAAGTGGTTTATTAACTTTTGAATCAACTCGTACCGGTGACTACCATGAAGACATGAACGCTGATGTCTTTCAAGAATGGTTCGAACAAATGATAGATCTTCTTCCAAAGAACTGTGTAATAGTAATGGATAATGCAAGTTATCACTCCAGACTTATAGAAGGACTGCCCACAACCAAGTGGTTAAAAAAAGACTTGCAGAATTGGCTGAGTTCCAAAAATATTACGTACCATCCCGGATCCACAAGAAAGGAACTTTATTCGTTGTGTGCCCTTCATAAAGAAAAATTTAAAAAATACGATATTGATGAAATTGCCAAAAATCGTGGAATGACAGTACTTAGATCCCCACCATATCATTGTGAATTAAACCCGATTGAACTGGTATGGGCACAGATAAAGAGTGAAGTTTCAAGAAAAAATACTACTTTTAAAATTCATGATGTTAAACAGTTGTTTTTGGAGGCCGTAAATAATGTAAAACCTGAAAACTGGGAAAAGGCAGTAAATCACACTATTAAAGAAGAGGAAAAAATGTGGAAGCTGGACAATATTACTGATAAAATGATCGAGCCAGTTATTATAAATCTTGGTTCTGAAAGTTCATCTTCTGAATCTAATTTGGATTTGTAACAAGTAGCTGTAAGTTTTATATTAATATTTTTATTCATCTATTTAACATACCTTAGACGGTTTTAAAAACTCTTTTTTTTTGTAATTTTTAAAAATTAAAAAAAAATGTGAATTTTTTAAAACCCTTTTTAATGTAGGCCAGTCAGTTCTAATATAGTGTGTGATAAAAGAGGTCACTTTTGTTTACATACACATACCACTTTATAACACTGAAATAATTCATTTATTTTTTACAATTATTCAAAGTAATTTTTCAATTAATCTTGAGCACGCCCATGGAGTGGTCGGAGATACCAGTTAAAATTATGCTAATTACTCTCTCGTTCATAAAAATAAACTATAGTGTTACTTAACAACTGCATTTTCTTATATACTTTTAACTTACTTATTAAAAATTTATATTTTAGAGGCGGCGATGGGTATTCAAATAAATGCACAAGAATCTCAATCATCAAAATATGTAAAGTCTGTAAACACAATGTGTGACATATTTATTGGTAGAACGACCTCTCCTATGCCAAATTTTTTGTACCGTTTCACGCCAAATTACTATAGAGAACAGAAAGCGATCAGGGTATTACATGACCAGACAGACAAAATCATTGATACCAAGATCAGAGAAAAAAGTAAAAACGGAAACATACATTCTAACCAGCAGGATACGAGTACTAGAAAGAGGCTTGCATTTTTAGATTTACTTTTAGAGAGTACTATAGATGGTAAACCATTATCTAGACTGGCCATTCGAGAAGAAGTGGACACGTTTATGTTTGCGGTTATTATTTTATTTTATATTAATTATAGGCAGTTAAAAAAAGTTAAATTCACACGTTTATAACTAAAACATACTTACTAACATACAGGCTGATCAATTGTTAACGTGGGATCCATCTCTGTGTTATTAGAAAAGACACGTAGAGAAAATTCAAATTCTTTATAAACGGTGTGTTTCAAAAATTGAAAACAGACAAAAATTATGTTTTTAACAGATATTTTCCTTCTTCTTCTTCTTCCTTCTTCCTTCTAGTATATAGGCTTTAAAGCCTGTTTCTTCTTCGATATTAGCCTCATAAATTATCGTACCATCTTTTTCTTGGTCTGCCAATACTTCTTCGTCCATTTGGTGACTTATCTCGTGCTATTCGTACTATTATATCCTCTGCCATTCTACTAATATGTTCGTTCCACTCCTGTTTTCGTTTAGTCACCCATCCATTTATGTTATCTATATTGCATGCTCTTCTTACGTTTTCGCTTCTCTCCCTATCCAATAGACTTTTCCCTGATATTCGTCGGGGTATTTTCATCTCTGTTGTTTCTAGCAGTCGTCTTGTATTAGATGTGTCAGGTATTGTCTCCGCCGTGTATATTATTATAGGTCTAATTGCTGCTTTATAGATTCTAGTTTTTGTGTCTTGTCTTAGGTATTTGTTCTTCCAGATTGTGTCATTAAGAGAATCCGCCGCTTTACTTGCGTTTAAGCTTTGTTGTCGTACATCTTCTTCAACTTCTCCGTAACTAGTTATATCTATTGCCAAATATCTAAACCTTGCTTCCTGCTTTATTATTTTCGCATCAATTTCGATTTTACACCGTAGTGTGTATTTAGATGTTGTCATACATTTGGTTTTGTCTGCTGATATTATCATATTGTATTTCTTAGCTGTTGTAGTATCAGAGATTGTATGTCGTTAATCCCTGTCCATTGCCTTATGTTTCGGAGCCAGGACATTTTCTTGCGTCCCATTCCTCTCTTGCCTTCAATTTTACCCTCGATTATAAGTTGGAGGAACTGGTATTTTTCATTTTGCATGATGTGACCTAGATACGCCGTTTTCCTTTTCTTGATGGTTTCGAAAAGTTGGCGTTCTTGGTTTATTCTTTTAAGGACATCTATATTTGTGATTTTCGCTGTCCATGGTATTTTTAGGATACGGCGATAAAGCCACATTTCGAAAGCTTCCAATCTGTTTATATCTCTCGTTTTGAGTGTCCAGCCCTCTACGCCATATAGCAGCACTGACCATACGTAGCACTTAGTAAACCTTAGTCTCAGTTGAAGATCGAACTCAGAACAAGTCAGTACCTTCTTGAATTTTACGAAAGCTTGTCGAGCTTGCTCAATGCGACATTTTACTTCCCTGTCCGATGCCCAGTCTTCAAAAAGCCACGATCCCAGGTATTTAAATTTACTCACTCTTTCTATGGATTTACTATTCAGTGTTATGGTGGAGTTTTCAAATGCATCCAAGTTTCTGGAGATGATCATGAATTTGGTCTTTTTGGTATTAATCTCTAGTCCCATTCGCTCACTGTATTCTCCGATTATAGTGACAAGTTGTTGAAGATCGACTATGTTGTCACAAATTAAGACACCATCATCAGCATATCGTATGTTGTTGATCAATACTCCATTCACCTTGATTCCCATCTCTGCATCCTCCAAAGACTCTTGAAATATGGCTTCTGAATAAATGTTAAATAAAAGAGGGGAAAGCACACATCCCTGTCGAACGCCTCTTCTTATATGTATGGGCTTAGATATAGAATTGTCTATTTTTAGCTGTGCCGTTTGATGCCAGTACAAGTTTTCAATGCATCTTATGTCTTTTTGGTCTATATCAACTTTCTTGAGAATCTGCATTAACTTGTGGTGTTGGACACGATCAAACGCTTTTTTGTAATCTAAAAAGCATAGGAACACATCCTTCCTCTGATCGTAACAATTTTGGACCAGTACCTGTGTTGCTACTATTGCTTCTCGTGTTCCTAAACCTTGCCTAAACCCGAACTGGGAATCACTGATGTCCCTTTCACATTTTTGTATAATCTTTGATGTAGTATTTTTAAGAATATCTTTAAAGTGTGACTCATCAGGCTAATGAGTCTGTGATCCTCACATCTTTTTGCATTGACTTTCTTGGGCAGGGGAATAAAGGTAGAGCGTAACCACTGTTGAGGATAGCAGCCAGTTTCATAAATTAAATTAAATATTTTGTGAAGTGCTGAAATTCCCCTTTCATCTAGTAATTTGAGTATTTCTGACGGGATCTCATCTGGTCCAGGTGCCTTATTGTTTTTTGAATTTAATATTGCTTTTTCTATCTCCTCTTAGGTGATTGAAGGGCCAGTCAGCTGGTCGTCTGTATAAACTTCACTCATGGGTCTTTCGTCATGGAAGAGCTCCTGGATATAATTTTCCCATATATCAATTTTCTCCTTTTCACCCAGCACTATCTGGTTATCCTGATTAACTATGGTAGTTGGTCTTCGTTTTCTGTATATTCC
This sequence comes from Diabrotica balteata, assembly GCA_918026665.1. Lineage (NCBI taxonomy): Eukaryota > Metazoa > Arthropoda > Insecta > Coleoptera > Chrysomelidae > Diabrotica > Diabrotica balteata. Next base: position 25,026,123 of record OU898280.1, read on the forward strand.
AGCAGTCTCCTTAAGCTTTTTATGTAAATTACGGTCGTCGTGTTGTCTTTGTAAATGTTCTAGATCGATACATTGTTGCTTAAGCCATTCATTTTTTGCTATTCTTATTTTTGCTTTTATTTGCCTGTTAATGTTTTCATACATATTGCTGCCATCTTGGTTATTCTTGTGTCTTCGTCGTTCTTCCATTAGTAATAGTATTTCTTCTGTCATCCATTTTTGCTTCTTGTTATTTCGTTTGTACCCTAAGTTGTTTTTCATGATGTCTGTTACAGCACTTGTAATCGTATTCCATGTTGGTGTTATATCTTCGGTAATGTTTGTCGTTAATATTTGAATTTGTGCGTTTATTTCATTGCTTATTTTTGCTTGTATCACTGGGTCTTTCAGTTTATCCAGTGCTATCTGTTGTTGAGTTTCAGGCTTGTTCTTGCATGAAAGAGCGATCTTTATGACGGCCACTAATAGTACGTGGTCAGAAGGGACATCTGCTCCAGGGTATGTGCAAGCTCTTTTGACAGTTGTGCTGAATCTACCGTTTATAAGGATGAAGTCTATCTGGTTTCTTATTATGTTATGAGCTCTATCGGCTGGAGATTTCCAAGTATATAGGCGACGGGGGTGGAGTTGGAACCATGTGTTGGTAACTCTCATGTTTTTTTCTTGACAAAATTGTATAAGTCGGTCGCCCCTTTCGTTCCTTGTTCCAAGACCATAGGGTCCAACTATGTCTTCAAAGCTGCCCTTCCCTATTTTGGAATTGAAATCTCCCATAATTATGTTGACATCATGTTTCTTTGTCAATTTAAGTAGTTCTTTGATTTCACTATAAAAGTTTTCCACTACTTCATCTGATGCGTCTGTAGTTGGTGCATAAACCTGTATGATGTTGAGATTATTTGGCTTCGCTTCAAGTTTTACTAAGGCTGTGCGGTCGGAATATGGTACAAACTCTGTGACAGCTCTCACCAATCTTTTAGTTATCATAATCCCGACACCTTTTCTATGATCGCGGTCATCATTGCCTGAGTAAAAGAATGTTCCGCTTTCTGTAGTGCATTTACCGGATCCAGGCCACCAGGTTTCTGAGATCCCAAGAATATCTAGATCTAATCTGCTCATTTCTTGAGTTAGGTTAGCCAGCTTCCCGGCTTCAAATAAGCTGCGTGTATTCCAGGTGCCTATCTTTAATGTCTTTCTTAAGTTTGCTCGTACGTTTGAAACATTCAAGACCGCTCCCCCGGAGATCCGATTGGGGAACTATTTATACCTCCGGATAATTTTGAGTTGAATGTATTCATGTGATTGTCTTGGGAAATATAATGAAGGTGGTATCCCGATGCCTTCCTTCATGCCGCTTCAGGGCTTAGTTTTCAGCCGCCCACTATGGAACAGACGCCGTTTGCAACCGCCCATTCTGGGTACAGACGTTGCTATTTTCACCATATCTGGTTACCCTCACTTAGTTTAGCCTGCAGACCAATGCAGTTGCCCAGGGTGTGGCACGTGGAGCCATAAGTGAGAGTTGGGTGTCTTATGAGGACCAGTAATCAAGAACCATCTCCCGTCTATGACGCTCGATGTGGTCGTTCCGATAAAAGGTACTACCTCTATAACACAACCCTACCCCCCAGTAGATTTATAACCTTTATAATTATTGGGGTCTTCTTTATCTCCTTTCTTGAACATTGGTATCATTATGCTATTTCTCCATGCGTCTGGTATCTTGCAGTGCAATATTGGTTTTTGTATAAGTTTTGTCATCTCTAGGGGTATACTTTCTTCTCCGTATTTTAGAAGCTCGTTGGTTATTCCGTCTGGTCCTAGCGACATTCTATTTTTGAGCGAATTTATGGCTATTTCTACTTCCTGAAAACTGATTTCTATTTCGTGTCTTAATTGAGGTACGTTATTGTGTTGATTATTTTGTTTCTTTGCTTTAAACAGTTCCGTCTGGTATCTTTCCCATTCGTTTGCTGGAATGTTATTGTATTCCTTCAATTCTGCCAGTTCTCTCCGTTGGTTTCTTATAAATCTCCATATTTGTTTTTGTGTATCGTAGAAGTCGCTTTCCATACTTTTTGTAAACTGTTCCCAGTGTTCATTTTTTGTTCTTCTTACTTCTTCTTCTTTTATTCTTCTATAGTTCTTTCTAGATTCTGGGGTATTTGATGTTTTGTACTTCATGTAGGCCTCTAGTTTCTCTTTACATTTTTCTTTAATTTCTTTTCTGAACCAAGGTGAATTGTTGTTGTTTCTTTTGTTCAGTATGACTTTGCGTTTTCCTAGAGCTTCTGTTGCTGTTTCTTCAATGTTGTTTTTAATTTTCTCTCAGCTCGCGTTTATATCTTCGATGTCGTCTATTTGTTTCAGCTGTATCTTTTGTGCTAGCCTCCTTTTGTACATTTCTCTTGTATAGTCGTTCCACAGTGATTCTATATTGAATTTTTCCTCGGTGATTTCCTGTAAAAAATGTTGGTTTGGTGTTATTTTCAATCTTATCTTTGCTAGTACTAGTTTGTGTTCACTTCCTGTGTCTGCTGAGTTTAAAGTTCGAATATCTAGAATTTGCTTTGGGTGGATTTTTCTATTAGTTACTGTAAAATCAATCATAGATTTATGCCCCTGGAGTTTTTAAATGTATATTTATACTGGAGCTTATGGTCGTTTTCTTCTTCATATTTCGATAATAGAGTGTCTTGGCTTTTAACAAATATCTCTGGAGGCTTAATTATTAACTAAATTTTGAATGTGGTAAAAATGGCTGAAAATTTTTTTTCTAAAAATTTCGGAAGGTATATTACCTACAATAAAACGAATTATAAATCAAATTATTAGAAAAAGAAATTGTAGAAGAAAATTTGAGGTAAAATATTCCATATTTATGTAGTTATCCTGTCTTTGACGTCTTCAATGCTAGTTGGCTTTGCTTCATATACTTTGTTCTTGAGATAAGAAAAAAGAAATTCTTACAGAAAAAATCCTGCGTAAGGAGTTTTTAAAGGATTTGTAATTCGAATTTTGTAATCCAAAAAAGGCGTGAGATGTGGCGACCTAGCTGGCTACTCAATAGTACCCCTTCGTGCATAATTTATTAGATGCAACACCCATTAAAGCATAATGGGTGTTGCATCGTCCTGATGGAACCAGACAGTATGCGGTAGGGTCGGATCTATTGGTTTGGGATATAAGATCTTCAGCCAACTGAAGAAGGACACCGTCTCTTAGCACGCTTAAATATTTTTCCGCTTTTAAATTATCATCTACAAATATAGGACCAATAATATAATCTCCTATAATACCTGCCCAAACATTCAACTTTTCAGGATACTGAGTGTGTGTCTCATGCATCTAATCAGGATTCTCCGCTGACCACTATCTACAGTTTTGTGATTTTACCTCTTTATTCAAAGTAATTGTTGATTCAGTAAAAAAAGAATTGTACCAAGAGCTATTTCATTTGTGTTAATTTTATTCATCATTCTTTCGCAGAAATCCATTCTACGATTTGGATCGTCTTCTGTTAGCTCTTGGACAAAAGTCGATTTGTATAGATAAAGTTTTTCTTCATGGAGACACCTTAGGACAGTTGTATGACTCACATTATTTTGACGTGCAATTTGACGTAAACTTGACGTTGGCTTCTCTGCGACACTTAACAAAATAACTTTAACCTCATCTTCAATAAAGTTCGGTTTTATTTTTAATGGTTTGACATGTTCAAGTTCTCTGAAATGTACATAAATTTTAGACACAGTACCTTGTGAAGTATTAAGCAACTGAGGATATCTCTGATTAAATAAGTTTGCTACTTCAACTTGACTTCTACAATTCTCCCCGTGACCGATCACTATCTTAATTCGGTGGGTCACAGTTAAATATTTCATTTTTAAAATCATGAATGTGTTGCTTGTGTGAGTCCATTTTAAATAGATAAAAGAAATACTACATAAGACTTACTCACAATCAGTTTAATTTAACTATCTAGACGACCGGTTTCGTTTTCTACAATTTGCAAAGCATCTTCAGGTCTGTCGATACAAAGTTAATTACTTACGTGCCGGTACACTATTAATTAATGGTTGGGAGAACATAGTTTAAACTATCCTGTAATTGCTGAATGGGGATCTTCAGTTTTTACTATTATAATTCTTTGACAATCAACGAGGAAGTTTCTTGAGGAGATAGATTTTATCCAATGAAAAATTAAATTTTTTAAGCAAAATTGTCGTGGTGAGGAACGGTCATTTACTGGAGTATTATTGTCTGAATAAAAGTGTATTCCTAACATCGTCCAATGGCTTCCAATAGACTTGGATTTGCAATATTTCTATATAAGAAGTTTTTATTTTATAATTTAAGTTGGGTCTTTTCTTGGTTGTTCTGTTTCTATTTATTAGATATACATACCTATACATAATAATGTTTTATCATTTTAGCTTTAGCAAACATTATTAAGAAATTTCAAATTTTAGGGTCATGATACTACCGCAACAGCCATAAGCTTTGCTTTGTATTGTTTAGCAATGAACCCAGAGTACAGGTAATTATTTATTTACAGTATTTAAAAGAAAATATTCATGGGGCTCAGCCTAATTTTTAAAATCTTGTTTAGTGAAATGTTCTACAACAATCCTACATCAGTACGTTATCCCTATCAAATAACATATCAACAGTTATAAAATATTGATTGTATTTATGCAGAAAACAAATATTTTTTGTATTTGTTGGTAAAAAACACATATAAAACATTTCCATTTATATTTATATTTTACATTTCCATTTATATTTAGAAATTCTTTCAATTTTTTTTTATTTAGAAATTACTGCCGCATCCACCATAAGAGATATTAGCGGCGGCTACAGAATTACAAAATTTGAGTTTATAAAATATTACTATATGTAGATTTTAAGAAATTGACAATATTATTAGCAGAAAAATAAGTTTCTAATAAATTACTTATACTATTAGGTATGTTAAATGTAACACGAAAATTAGCAATTCTATTAATATAAAACTATGGCATTAAATTAATAAATGGTTAACAGTAACTTGTACATTACATGTTTCACATATAGGTGGAGGTGGATTACTTTTGGACAATAAATATGAATGAGCAAGTCTCGTATGTCCAATTCGTAATCTCGTTATCACCAATTATTGTTCTTTTCTATTGCTGGTTGCACAAAACTCGATTCTTTATAAAAGCTTTTATATCACTAGCGGTATTTCGATACTCGGCTTTTTCTATATCGGCCCATTTAGCAATTTCACTCGCGCACTGGTCCCTATTACTGGCGCAATAATTTTATTGTCGAAAGATTTCTCAAATATTTCTATAGGAGATTGACCTCAGATTTGTTCTTTTATATTACCCTCGTAACCTGTTGTAGATGTCATACTAATATAAGTAATTTCTTCAATCTGGTCAGATTTCTTGGTTTTATTTTAACCCTTCGTTAAAATTTCTCTTCTAATGGCAAGAAGAAGATTGTCTCCTTTGTCGTTATCATAGTCATCACTCATGTAATTTACCTCAATTTCTCTGGGAACGTCATTCGGAAAGATTTGAGTCTGAATCCTCATCTATGTCCTCATTGTCAGTTTGATAGTCAGTCTCAGGAGGAATATCTACCACAGATACATCTTTATGAGTGGAACTCACTAGTTCATCTGAAGCTAAAGCAAGAATAACGTTTTCCATAAAACCCAATAGGACTAATAGGCGAAAATTCCTGAAAATTTATTTCAACACCAATATTGAACCTGAAACAATGAAACAAACCAAATATTTTTATCTCATACAAACTCACTGTACTCAGATTAGTACGGGTGTATTTTGTAACATAAAAACAACAATAATAAAAAAATCTTGTTGTTGTTTGTTTGTGTTTAAATGACTGCGGACACTAAATCCATTCACCAATCTTACAATTTGAGGTGTAGTGTGTGTTTGTAGAGTAAATGTCTTGATACTTAGCAAAGTCGACGTCATTGTCTTTGCTAAGAGACGCTAATTGTTATCCTAACGTCTGCGGTCCCTTTCTCCAACCAGGTGAGATTCGAACTCACGACCTTTAGGTTCAAAGGTAGGCGCTCTTACCACTGAGCCACAGAGGGGGTAAAAAAATCTTATAATAATAAGATAATAATAATCTAATATTGTATAAATAAAAATTACTCGTATTTACAATCACAATAATAAAAGTTTAAAAAGTGATAAATAGTATCAAAATCACAAAATAACAAACACTTCAATGATCCAACAGAAATATGGAGGTAAGCTTACAATTACTGCGGCAAAAATTAGGAAGAAGAGCGCCACCTAGAGTATAATTTGTGAAAATCTATTAGAACACTTCCTAATGGAATCGGACATATAAGAGGAGTACCACTTTTTTACCAGATGTGTCACTACTAGGACATTTTTGCTGCTGTACTTAGACGAGTACAGTGGGACCAAATGGGTTAACTTGGTTTTTAAATTTATTCCATATTTCCTCAGGATTTTCTAGTTGTTCTTTAATGTTATTTATTCTATTGTTAAATTCTTTTTTAATGTTATCTTTTATGCCTTTATCGTTAAGATTTATTATTATATTGGTTTGTGCTTTGCTTTTTGTCGTTGGATTCGTTAAGCCCTTTGTTTATTAGCACAAGAGGTTGGTGATTCGATTCAATATCTGGTCCTGGAAATAGAGTGACTTTTTTGACGGATCTTATAAAGCGCTAATTTACAAGTATATAATCTGTTTGATGTCTTGAAGACTCAGGGTTGCTGCCACCATCAAATGGGGCTTTCAATGTTTTCAATGGGAAAATTTCATGTTTGCTAAACTTCTGTTAAATATCAAGGATTTGATCATAGAGCTTTTTGACTTTATTGTCATATTTGTACACTTGAGTACATTTGTTTTAAATGGTTTTAGGTCACATTAGAGTTAGTTAAATACACTCCTTTAGATAGTATAATCTATAATCTTTTAAACGTCAATTATAGCACTTTACACATTTAACGAACTAAGTATCTGCTTGGGGTTATTGTTTATATTATGTTCTAGACTATGCAATCTATAATAACTATTGTTTGTTTATTGAAGGTAAACTAAATGCACAACCAAATACTTACCATGTCGGAATAGTAATATGAGGTTTTTTTCCTGGTTTTTCCCTCATAATTTACTATGGAATCACTAACAGGAGATTTTTACTGTCATCATGTCATGTGTTTGTCTTTTTAAAGACGAATTACATGCTATGATTTTTTCTGACGGATATTCTTAAGCTAAAGTTGATTTCATGTAATCGAATGAACTATCTTATAAGTAAAGTCGTCCCAGGAGCGCAACTCAACAATATTGGCAATATCATTTTACAGTCGTCTACTTTAAAATGCATAATATATGTCTGAATTGTCAATATAAATAAGTCAGATAGAATTAAATTATTAGAAGAATTTTTACTAAGTAACAAGAAAACAAAATTTGTTTAATTTACTGTTTGTATTTGAGAACTATTTCCGAAGTGGAAATTGAAACGTCAATAACCGTATTTTTACCTCAAAAAAAAATAATAATGGTGTTCGTTAGACATTTTTGATTAAGTTAAAGTTAAAAGTTACCTACATAAAATATTTCTTAAGAAATCTTTTATTTTGTATAAAAACAATATTGTTTTATTTAGGAACGAGCATTTATTGAACAGCAGGAAATGTTTTGCACAAATTTAAAAACGGCTAAACCCACTATAAATCAGCTTCAAGAAATGAAATATTTGGAAATGGTAATAAAAGAGTCTTTACGATTGTATCCTTCTGTACCGTTTTTAGGCAGAGCAATATCTGATGACGAGGAATTTATATGGGGTATGATATTTAAAAATAATATTCCATAAAAAATTAAACATAAACATAATTGCCTGTAAAAAAATTTAAATACTTTTTATGGTCAAACTATATTGCATTTATATCACTATAGGTCAATATAATTTTTGGTAGTTTGAATTTGATAGGTGTCCTTAGATACGTTAATTCTAAATGTGAACTTGGTTTGAGCATACCACGACAAGATTTTTCAAAAAATTAAAAAAACCTTGAGAGGGAGATATTTTGTAGTAGAAAAAAGAAGTAGGGGTGAGAGGGGAATATGTCGATAAATTTAAAAAAACTTATACTGCAAAATGAGATTCGTTGTAAAGTATCTGCTTCTTAAATATAAGACATACATATTTGTGAGTGTTTGTGTACATTTAAATTTATCAGTAATTAAATTATTTAGGGCACGTGCATTTAATTACAAGTAGATGTAATGAGCCTCCCTTAGGGGCACATATGGACAATATTTTTGAAATTTTTAATATTTATTCAATATAATACAATTAATTATCCCATATTATACCCATGAAAATTAACAGAAAATCTTAAAAAGGAGCTGGCTCTTGCTGTCCCAATTTTTTTTATTCGGAAGCTGGCAATTTTCTCATAATATTGTTTGCAGAAATATGACTCTTGTCCTTCTGATCTGGAATTACAAAATCTTGACTTCTTGAAAAATTCTGACTTCTAGAAACTAGTTTCTTGTTGATCTGACCAACAAAGAATTTGAGTGTTTTGTTTTTGTAGCAAATTTAATGAGAACAAAACCCCTCTTCTGGATATTCGTAAGATCAAATTCAAAATCTTTACCATCTTCAGTCTCAACTTCCATAAGACTATCATCTGATTTTTCTCCTCATCAAAAACTTTGCAAATATGGGATTTGGATATTTCTTTTCTATATTGCTTGCCTTTCTTTCCTCAGCCCGTTTTTTTTCTCTTTTCTCTTATTTCATTTTCTATTTTTTTTTAAATTTTTTCTGTTTTAGCGGTCAGAATTGTTAAATTTTTTTTTCTGCCTTTCTTAGAACTTATTCTCACGGCCTTTGGGTTTGGACGAATTTGTTCCAGAGTAATTAGATCGGAAATAATTACAATTTTTGAACTTTGTTTTTCTGTAAATAAAAAAGGTTGAGAATTCTTGTTCACTTGTGGTTAAACATTTGCAGATGATGATGTAGAAGGCATTTTGGAATTAAAGAGTGTACTGCAATTTAGACAATTCATCATTTGTGGTATCTCCTACCATCAGTTCCTATGAAATCTTCTAAGGAAAAATATTTTTATTAAAGGGATAACAAACAGTGTTCAAAAACATAGAAATAATGTTGTTTCTATTAAATGCCTTGTTAAAGGCTGGAGCTGTTAGATGTACAATGTCATAAATTGTTATAGCTTTTCCCGGATGTGTAGATATCCATAAGTTAAATGCTGCACGACAATGACGTTTAAAAGCAATACCCTATTTTCCCTGCAGTACAACATAACATCTAACATTGCCTGTGTATTATGGTTATCTAAAAGTGTTAACGCAAGGTTTTCCTTAAAATCATGCATGTTCTGCATTTTGCAATCCCCAGTTGTATCAAGGCATAAAGTAGATGAATACATGTTACCAAGGAAGACGGAATATTAGAAGGTAGATGGCTAATTACTGCCGAACCGTGAAGAAGAACTCGCTCATGAAAATCCACAAAAAGAAAACTATAAAACACAGTTAAGCGAACGATTTTATTCAAAAAAATTACCGATTGTCTAACGTAGAGTATACTGCATTGTATTTTTATAAACAACTCAATTTTAGAGTGTAATTTTCTATTAAATAGAGTTTTTATAATACTATCTTAGTATTTTTGGTAGTTTCTATAAAAAATTTCAAACACTGATATTTAAAAAAAGTACAGATTTGTGATTAGCACATGCTATGGGACACCTATTAAACTTGAAACACTTTTTCATAAAAAAATGTGTGTCTTTTTATTCAGTAACAATTTATGGTTTTTATTTTGTCATCTTATTCACAATTTTGTTTAAATTTACACAAATTACATATTTTGTTACTAATATAAAATTAACTAATGTTTAACTTAATTAATTTTTAGAAGGTAATGTCTTTAGAAAAGGTATAGAGGTTTTAATTTGTATTTATCATATGCACCGAAACCCGAAATATTTCCATGACCCAGATACATTTATTCCTGAACGATTTGAAGAAGTTAATAAATACAATAGTTTTATATTTCTGCCATTTAGTGCTGGATTTCGAAACTGTATAGGTAAAGTAGAATTTTATTTAAAGAAAAGTTACGGATTATCTATTGTATTTACTATGATTATCTTTTATGGTAATAACTACGATACATTTCTCTATTTTTATTTAACCCGGAGTAGGATTTTCAAACTACACTTTTCTATAAATGTTGGGTCATAACAATATCAATCCTCTTTATATTGATCCTGCATAAGTGCTTAGTCAGGTCTTCTTGTCTCCTTTCGTGCTCCCAGGAAGTTGAAAATTAGCATTTATTCTTATTGAAGGACTAAAATGTCTCGACTATAAACATGCGTGAACAATGTTAGCCTATGTCTTCTCATTTTGGCATAAAATGAGGCCAGCCTTAAAACTCCTTTAAATTTCATCGAATTGGCCGGGGTCTATTTTGACCCAAGATTACAATTTTTGGCTGTTACTTTATAGATCTTAATTTTTTATCGGCAGTCTTTCATCTATCTGTAGTTTATTGATAAAAAGTTATGCCTACAAGAACATTTAACGGTTAGATTAAATTAAAACTTCAATTTTATAGGCAAGGGTCTCCTAATACCCCGGCCAGCCTTTTATGTCATATGAAATGAATTCTAATAAAGTTGTAATAATGTGGGAATCCCGTAGATTTTACTGATTAGTACCTATTATGAGTGTACTATCGTTTTATGTAAGCGTTTTACATGTTAAAATGGGAATTCTCCGAGCTGCGATAAAATTTAACAAAATTGTATAAATATATTGAGTTCCAGTGTCAGTTGGTTTCTTGTCGCATTTGTGAATAGCGCATAAAATTCTGAACATGAGTTAAGTTTTATTTATATCTAGCCGAAAGCAACTAATTGAAGATGTACTTTTCCGTTTACTTAGAAGTGGTAAGGATTGATCAAGACCAATATACGGATGAATTTGAAATCCGGAAAGGTGTCCACCAAGGCTACATACTCTCTCCGATGCTTTTTAATATATTTGCGGAAGCATTAGAAGATACGGAATTAGGCATTAAGGTGAACGGCATACCAATTAGCAACCTACGCTATGCGAACGACACAGTGATTATAACTGATAATTTGGAAGATCAGCAGTTATTAGTTGATAGGGTGAATAGCATAGGTAAAAAATATGGCCTCAAAATCAACATTTTGAAAAAGAAATATATGGTCATTAGCAGAAACCCTCTAGAAAACCCGATAATATGCATAGGTGACAATCGTATAAATTGCGTGAAAACTTTTAAATACCTTGGCACCACAATCAATGACCAATCGGATCCACAACACGAGATAAAAACCCGAATACAAATGGCAAGACAAGCTTTTGTGAAATTCAGACCGCTCCTATGTAATCAACACCTAAACTTCGAAATACACTACAGAATGGTCAAGTGCTACATATGGTCCATCTTGCTTTATGGCATGGAAACGTGGACTTTGAAAAAAACATCTATCAACAAACTTAAAGCACATTGAGAAGAATGATGCGCATACCTTGGGTGGATAGAGTTCGAAACGATGACGTCCTTAATAGAGCCGGCATGGAAAGAGAACTCTTTGAATTAATTAAAAAACGCAAGATTGGTTACCTTGGGCACATATTGAGAGGAGCAAAATATGAAATACCACAGTTAATCCTACAAAGAAAGATCGAAGGTAGGAGAGGAACCGGCCGCAAACAATTATCCTGGTTAAGGACTATTAAAGAATGGACAGAAATACACAATACAGGTGAGCTGTGTCACGCCGCCAAGAACAGAATTCTAGTAATGAGATAGTCGCCTACGCACTTTGGTGTATGGCATGTTAAGAAGAAGAAGAAGTGGTGATCCAGAGCTTGATATCCATAAGGACACAGCAAGTGATTTAGAAGATGAAGACAATGTAACAAAGGTAGAAGAAGAAAATTACTTTATTATTGATCAAAGCATAAAGCAAAATGAACCAACAGTTACTGACTCCGAAGGTTTACCGGTATATGCATCTAAAGATGAAACTGGGTGGTCAAGGTTGCCAAAAAACACAAAAGTGAAACGCGCAAAGGCTAATATTCGTAGACTAATGTTCTAGGACTTACAAATTACAGTGATGATATATCAAGTATCAACAACGGTATCCTTCTGTTTTTTTTTCAGACGAAATTTTAATCATAAATGTCATGTAAACTAATCAGTAGGCTCAAGCGTATTACAATAAATGGAATAGTAAAAACCCAAATAAAACTAAAGTGTCTGTTTGCGTTGATTCTGTAAAGATTCAAGCCTATATTGGAGTATTGCTTATACTTGGAGCTTTTCATGGATCGAAAGAGGCGATCAATATGCCTTGGTGTGACGATATTGCTTACTGTAATACCAGCTGCTATGTCTGGAGATAGTTTTAAACAAATAACTTCATTTATACGTTTTAACAATTTTAAACCCAGACAAGAACGAAAATCGGTAGATAAACTGGCCTCAATAAAAGATTTATGTAATATTTTTATTTCTACTTATAAAAAATCACTTAATCCAGGCGACCATTTGTATGTAGATGAGCAACTCGTGCCTTTTAGAGGTAAAGCACCATGCTGACTTATATGAAGAGCAAACCTGACAAGTACGGATTAAAAATATAGCTCCTTGTAGACTGCACTACTTTATTAACATGAAAATTTATTTGGGTAAGTTTTTGAATTGCCAATAAGAAAACAAGCAAATTTTTAATTATAATAATTTTAAGGAAAAGAAGGTCTTAAGGCGTAAAAAGCTCAAGGCCAAAGAATTGTCCTAGACTTAATAGACCATTTGGAACAAGGGTTTGGAATAACAACTGAAAATTTTTTACGTGTTTCCAACTTAAGAATAAGTTATGGGAGAAGAATGTGCAACTCTTCGAAAAAATGAAGCGTATATTCCAAGGGAGCTTCTACCAGCATCATATGAAACGGATTATTCTAGTATGTTTGCTTTGAGAAAATACCGAACGTTATTCTCTTATTTTCCAAAACTAAGAACGGCAGTCATCTTACTTTCAAGTGAGCATGTTGACAACAAAGTGGCTGGTGAAGAACACTCCTGTATGCCTGAAATTATTCTACATTACAACAAAACGAAAGGGGCCGTCGATACAACTGATAAGTTAACTAAATAATATGCGTTACAAAGAAAAGCAAACCGTTGGGCGATGGCTATATTCTCTCACCTTGTTAATGTCGCAGAAATTAATTCCTATAAATTGTGCCTATTATAATATCCTGATTGAAAAAAGCATAATATGAGTGAGTAAACGTAAAATGTATATTTTGGTACTAGGCAAGGAACTAATAAAGGAATATGTTTTCAGACTTTATAACAATAAGCACATTGAAAAGAACAAAAAGTGTCATATGGCAGATGTATTCCCAGAACTTTTGAATATTACTGAGCTTAGAGTAGAACAAACAAAAAATACAAGGGGGCGGTGTCATATCTGTTGTAGAGGCAAAGACAGAAAAACTAGTAAAATATGTGAAAAATTTAACAATAGTTTGTGTATATTGTACAAATAGTATGTAGTTGTTATTGTCTGTTAGCGTCAGCAGTAGAATGTATTTTGTAGCAATGTGTATGCTTTAGTCTAATGAATCATTAATACTATAAAAGTAATGTGTTATTTACTCACTCACTCCGTGGCGTTACAACCCTTCGTGGGTTTTAGCCGACTCGACTGTTTTCTGTCTTGAGCAACCTCCATCCAATTCTCCACGCCCATAGTGCTTAGGTCTCCTACTATATTATCTCGCCACCGCAGACGAGGGCGTCCGCGTGGTCTCCTTCCAGTTGGGACTTCCTCCCACACCAGTCTTACTGTTCGTTCGTCAGGATGTCTTCTGAGGTGTCCTGCCCATTGGAGTCTTCTGGACTTTATTTTTTTTATGATGTTAGTGTCTGGGTAAAGTTCTTCAAGTTCTTTATAAGTTCTTATCCTATATTGTCCTGATGCTTCATCAAGCACCGGTCCAAAGATCTTCCTTAGGATTTTTCTTTACCAAACACGTAGTCTCTCTTCATTTGCCTTTGTTATCGTCCACGTTTCGCTTTCATACATCACAACGGGTCGTATGATTGTTTTACAGACTTGTATCTTCGTACGTCGTGTTAGTTGTTCTGATTTTATAAGGTTTTGGAGGGCAAAAATACATCTGTTGCCGGCCTGAATCCTGTTGTTTATTTCTTGTGATCCGTTATTGTCTTCAGTTATTGTTGTTCCAAGATACTTGAATTCTCTAACGCGCTCAAAGTTAAAGTCATCGATGGTAATGTTCTGACCGATTCTGTCTCTGCTTTGGTTATTGCGGCTCATATACATATATTTTGTCTTGTTTTCGTTGATTTGGAGCCCCATCTTCTCTGCTTCCTTCTCAAACCTTACGAAAGTCTCCTTCATCCTAAATCGCGTGTTTCCTATTAGATCTATATCGTCTGCAAATGCCAGTAGTAAGTTTGGTCCTTCTCGATGAAATACTGTATTCGGTTTTTCGATTCTTGCACTTCTTATTATGTGGTCCAGAGCTAAGTTGAAGAGTTGTGGTGAAAGTGCATCTCCCTGTTTTAGTCCATTGTTTATTTCAAATGTCTCCGAGTATTGTTGTCCAACTCTCACCTTACATCGTAACCGTTCCATACATATCCGTATCAACCGGACTAGTTTTTTTTGGAAAGCCAAGTTCCTGCATCGCTGTCCACAGTCTGTCCCTACATACTCTATTAAAAATGCTTGTTTAAAATCTTTGAACATCTGATGAAGCTCACGATCAAACTCCCAGCATTTTTGCATTATCTGTTTTATTGTGAATATCTCGTCAATTGTAGAGCGGCCCGGTCTAAATCCGCATTGATAATCTCCAACGATTTCTTCTGTGTATGTTTTGGTTCTTTCTAGCAGGATGTTTGCAAGGATTTTGTAGGTGGTGTTTAGAAGTGTTATTCCCTGTAGTTAATACATTGCTTTTTGTTTCGTTTTTTGTGTATTGGTACAATAACCCCTTCTTTCCATTCATCTGGCATTGTTTCTTCTTGCCAAATGTCTTGAATTAGCTTGTATATAGAACTGTACAACGCTTCTCCTCCATGTTTTAAGCACTCTGCGGGTATACCATCGCTACCTGGTGTCTTATTATTTTTAAGTTTTTTAATTGCCTGTATTACTTCTTCGTATGTCGGGTATTGGTCTTCTATTTCAGTTGTATGTACCTCTATGTTTGATGTACTTCTGCTAGATTGGTCATTCAATAGTTGATAGAAGTATTCCTTCCAGGTTTTTAAGATTTCTTTGTCATCAGTGATAAGCTGTATACTGTCGTTTTGAAGAAAGTTTCCTGTTCTTGCTTGGTACCCGGTCTTGATATCTGAAACTCCTTTAAAGAACTGCCTTGCTTGTTTGTTCTTTCTTTTTTCTTCTATATCTCTGATTATTTGTTCCTGATACTCTCTCTTCTTCCCTTTGATTAGTTTTCTTGTCTCTGTTCTTATTTGTCTATACATTTCATTGTTGTTGTGCGAGGGGTTTTGTAGCATGTTTCTTCTAGCCATATTTCTTGCTAATATGGAGTTCAGGCAATCATCATCGAACCATTTTTTTGTTGTTTTCTTTTTGTGTCCTAGTATTTCATCTGATACGCTTGTCAGAGCTACTTTGATATTTTTCCAAGCTGAGTATATGTTGTTATAGTGTTCTGTCTGTGCTAGAACGATTTTTATAGCCTTTTGAAATTTCTGTTATGTCTCCTTATTACGTAGAACTTCGATATTCCATAATTGCGTTGGTGTATTCTTGTGTGTTTTTTTGGACGCTATTCTTGTCCTTATCTTCGCTTTTACAAGAAAATGATCCGTGTCTCCATCAGCTCCTCTTAGGCTTCTTACGTCTAGACAGTTACTACCCCTCCTGGCATCTACTCGAACATGATCAATCTGATTTCTTGTGACGCCGTCGTTGGAGACCCATGTTTGTTTGTGTATATTCTTGTGTTCAAACATTGTCGATTTTATTAGTAGATTGTGGGATGCTGCAAAGTCTATTAGCCTTGTTCCATTATCGTTGCTAACATCGTGAAGACTGTGGTTACCTATTGTTGGTTTATACGCTGCTTCCTCTGTCGGTGCATGGGCAGCAACTAGGGAATAGTAATGTAGTTGTCCGTTGATTCTGATATAACAATTGTGTGTTATTGGTACAGTTTTTTTTTTCGTATAAGCATAATTCACCCATTTAAGAATGGGATCCGTTTAGACCCTGGTCCGTCTTTTGTGTAATATTTTGAGGCCCGTCAGATGAAGGTTAATATACGTATTTCTAATTTTTACTATTTTTTTTTCAGTCCTTTTAATTCCGCCACATGCATTTGTAACTACTCTTTTTTTATTCTTTCAACATTTAGTTTCGTATAGCATAACTGGTCTTGGCAGTTTTGTAGAAGTTTTCCTCCAGTTACATTTAAATATGTTTGTCAAAAATACACCACTCGCTTTCCTTTATATTATTTATCTTACTTCTTTGTCCCTGGCACTTTATTATTGTTTAGTCTATTTATTACATATACTTTCGTCTTTTTGTAATGCTTCGCCTTTCTGTTCCTCGCTTTCTTTCTTCTTCTTCTTCTAAAATTAGTTAAATCATCTATATTTTTCGTTGTTCCTTATGATGTGAGAGGTATTTGAATTTAGCTGTTTTTATTGTGTTCATCATAAAAATTGTGCTCTTTTTCTGTTTGTGTTTTTATTAAAACGTCTTGATAGTTTGTGGATATTCTACGTAGTAATATGGCTAAACAATATATCGATTTTCTAATTTGGTATTTGAACTTTTTGGTATTTTGTATTTAATTTTTAGGTCAGAGATTTGCAATGTTGGAAATGAAAAGTATTATTTCAAAGGTTTTGAGGAATTTTGAATTACTTCCAACAGATCCACCACACGAAGTTACAGTAGTTCCAAACATTGTAATTGCATCTACAAATGGAATTCACTTAAGATTAAGAAATAGATCTGATTATTATTAAAATTTTTAAAAAGGTGTACCTTTGTTTTTACCTTTATTTTATATTTCAATATCATGCGTAAAGAAATCAAATAAAACCCTGAAAAACACGACTAAATCGGGAAAAGTGGAATTGAATAATTTTGTCATTTGAAACAAAAAACCTTGAATTTTGGAAATTGCAAAAAGACGAACACAAAAATTTTATTTTTAATAACGCATATGAACAAGTAACCAAACGGAAAACCACAGCTAGTATTGTGTCTAGAAGATCGAAAAGTTATTTATATTTTCTTAAAGACAATGACGGATGCAAACAAAGTGTCTGCAAAATATTTTGTGGATATGAAAACAAAAATGGCAGAATTATTAGAGATGCCCTTACTAAAACAAATTCAAAAGTGAAGGTCAACAGAAATAAACAAGGAAAGACAGGAAAAATTAAAATAGATTGAAATATTATTAAAGAGAATATAGAATCTTTCAAACCCTCAGACACAACCGTCAGAAACACGCACCAGACAATATCTTCTCAGTGACATCACAATAAAAATGATGTACCAGAATTTTATTGAAAAATATCCAAATATCAAGTTTTCGTATTATTTATATCGAGAAGTTGTCGCAACTTTAAATATTTTATTTTTAAAATTAGGACACGAAGAGTGCTGGTTGTGTGAATCCTTTAACATGCAATCAAAATCCACGTCTCATAAAAAGGATGCCTTGGTGGATAATTGTAAGGAATGTGCCAACTTTGGTGTACATCAAAATAAATACACTGCTGCCAAATCAGAATATCAAACTGACTCGTCTGCAAAAAGTAACTGGGACGATACATCAATAGTAGTTTCAGCGGATTTGCAAAAGGACATAAAATATTCCTGCATATTATTCCTGCAATATTACGGGCACCCGTAACGGGAGAGGAGACAGATTGGTTCAATTCTGACAAGAGATCGATTTCATTGTCGCAAATACTTATTATGATCTGCCACCCAGGAGACTCTATATATGGAAATCTCCAGCAGACAACCAACATAACGTCATCAGAAACCAAATTGACTACCTTCTCATCTGCAAACGATACCGAAATTCCATAAAATCAGTAAAATCATACCCCGAAGCTGATGTGAGATCAGATCACAACCCAGTTGTAGGAAAGTTTAGAATTAATCTAAAAAAGCTTGTGGCTAAAACTAAAGTAGAGGGGATACAAGTATCCCGTTTGAAAGATCCATCAACAAGAGCAAGTCACACTAAAAATTAAAGAAGAGTTCACCAAACTGGAAATTATTCCTACTGAAGATGCGAACAGGAAATGGCATATATTAAAAGATGCTCTTATACGCACATGTGAGACAACACTAACACCTAAGCTAATCAAGAACAAAAATGAATGGATGATCGATGAGATTCTGGATCTCCTGGAAGCAAGAAGATCCTATAAAACCAAAGACAAAAATATGTATTTATAAACACAGAAATCAGGAGAAAGATCAGATATGCAAAGGAAATATAGTATAGTGGCAGATGCGAAGAGATTGAACAGTTGGTGAAGAAACATGATAACTTAAACCTTCATAAAAAAATTAGCGAAATAACAGGCACTAATATTAAGAAGAAATCAAACATACTGCTGGATAAAAACGGCAAAATAATTATAGACGTCGGTAAAAGGCTTAAAAGATGGCAGGAATATATTCAAGAGCTATTTAAAGACGAACGAACTGAGATAGTACTAAAGCAGAAAAAGTTCGACAACGGCCAAGACATGACAGAAGATGAGGTATTAGAGGCGACAAAGCGAACAAAGAATAACAAGGCAACAGGTCCTGACGAAATACCTGTAGATATAATACGGTTAATAGAAGAACAGCAAATTGGAATATTGGTGGACAATTTAATACAATATACAGTACAGGAATCATTCCCAGAGATTGGCTGATATCATAATTCATAACACTACCAGAAAAACCAAATGCAAAAGAATGCCAAGACCACCGGATAATAAGTTTAATGAGCCATACGCTCAAAATATTTTTAAAAATTTTACACCGGAGAATACACAACAAACTTAAGCAGGATATAAGTGACACACAATTTGGATTTAGAAATGCACTGGGAACGAGGGAAGCCCTATTCGCTGTGAATGTACTTGTGCAAAGGTGCCAGGATGTTAATCAGCCAGTATATATGTGTTTCTTGGATTACAACAAAGCCTTCGATATGGTCAGACATAACCGTCTTATCAAATTACTTAAAAAGAAAAACTTAGATATGAGAGACATCAGGATCATTAGCGCTATCTATTATAATCAGATCGCTGTGGTAAAAGAGAACAACGTCTTTTCAAATGAAATACAGATTGAAAGGGGCGACAGGCAGGGATGTGTTCTGTCTCCTACTTTGTTTAATTTGTATTCAGAGGATATAATCCAGGAAACAATAAAAGAACTAACTATGGGAATAAAAGTAAATGGCCGACCAATCAATAATATACGGTTTGACGACGACATTATTTTATTAGCGGAATGTCTCGAGGATTTACAATAAATGGTTGACAGAGTGGTAGAAGTCAGTGAAGAAAATGGACTGTCCCTAAACACAAAAAAGACACAATTTATGGTAATTACAAAAGCCCAACAGCGCCAAGAAAACATAACAATACATGGAGAACAAATATAAAGGGTTGAAAAATATAAATATCTGGGTACAATAATTAATGAAAAAAATGAGTACACAGAAGAGATTAAGGCAAGAATAGGACAGGCAAGAAATTCTTTTAACAAACTGAAAAAAGTACCCTACAGCAGGGACATTTCAATTTCTTTAAAGATAAGATTTCTGAGATGCTACGTGTTCTCCGTATTATTTTATGGTTTGGAGGCTTGGACTTTTAGAAAAAGATATTTTGGGCAAATTAGAAGCCTTAGAGTTATGGGTCTAGAGAAGGATATTAAGAATAAGTTGGGTAGATAGAGTCGCAAATGTCGAGGTGTTGAGAAGAATGGGTAGAGATAAAGAGGTCTTAAATACAGTTAAAGTCAGAAAACTGCAATATCTGGGACATCTTATGAGGGGCGAACGTTATAACTTGTTGCAATTAATAATACAAGTAAGAATACAGGGTAGAAGGAGTCGCGGAAAAAGACGCATCTCCTGGTTGAACAATTTGAGAGCTTGGTTTCTGCATTTCTGCGGACCTCTTTAGAACAGCGGCGTCGAAAGTGCAAATTGCCATGATGGTTGCCAACCTTCTTAGAGGAGATGGCACGTGAAGAAGAAGAATAAAATATTATATTAATTATAAATAAAATTTATTTTGTTGTGATATTCTAGGTCATAATCCTTTCGAGAATGGATATGTGTAAGGAGATTAGTTTTACACCTAGAATAATTGCTTTTAATGAAAGTTTTGTCGTCACTTCTAGAAAACTAATAGTACCAACTGCAATTTTATAGCACGAAGTAATAGCCGGGCGGAGTAAGTCGGATATTGCAACCAGAACATTCTATAATTTTTTTTTGTCCCACCGAGACGCTAAAAATGTTATAATGTGACTTGCTCTGCTCAAAATAAAAACTGGGCTTTGTTTAGTTTTTTTACGTTTATTGTAAACTCTGAGGATATCGCACTTGAAAAATTAAGTATTAAGTATTTTGAGCCTGGACATACCTTATGTTATTATGACTTTATGTTATTTTGTTTATCTTAATAAACTATAACTTTGATTAAGATAAGACTTTTTACTTAACCTTATTTTTATGATTTGTTAGGATTAAATGCCGTATCTATCAAAAGTCTAATTTTAAATAGGTACTCTGAAAGAAAATCGAATATCTCAAAATAGGGATTTTGTCATTTACGACTTCTATTCTTAACAGAACAGTATATGTCCACCAAATTTTTTATTAAAACAAATAAACAAAAAAAATTAGTTTTGTAGTAATGTAAAAGTTTCTAAATGAATTGAAAAATCTTCGTTAACGAAAAGTAAACGTTAATCTTTGAAAAACAAAATAATGGAAAACCTTACTTCTGAAAAACTTCAAACTGCTCTCCTGAAAAATTGTGATTTCAGACATAAACTAGTTCTGTTCTAAAGTAGCGAAATATAATTCTTGTTACGGTGCCAAAATTTTAAAGGTAAATTGATTTTCCTAAAGTTATTACTTTATTTATTTTTACATCATTTACCTTTCCACAACCGGCAGGATTATGATAAATCCAGAAAATGAAAATAATCATAATATAGTCGTTATTGTGCGTTATTTTGTTTTGTGGAAATACGCTGAATTAGGTTGGTAGTGGTTTTGTCCCTATAGAAACCGAACTCATTAGACGCTTCTGTTTTTTTATGCCGTTACACGTGCTAAATGTGGTAAAAATACATACAATGTAAGCCAGGAGTACTCAAACTTGAACTGCTGGCGATCTACCTCAATATTTTTAGACTACTTACGATCGACTCTGAAAGACTGCAAGTGTGTGTGATGCAGGGTTGTCGTACATACACGATACACCCTACCTACCTAGGTAGGGCGTACCGTAGCATATATAGATATTAGCTTTCTGCACAATATAGGTACATTATTTTAGTCAAGGTTTGGGTTAGGTTTAGTTAGGTTCTTCTCTACAATATAAATGAAAAAACTCATAGTTATTCAAAATTGCGAGTTTATTTGTTGTTACAAAACAAAAGAGTTACATATGGTGTTAAACTTAACTAAGGAGTGGCTTTGGATGTTAAAGCGTGGCACTGCATGTCCTCAGCATACTTTTCATAAGATGGTACGTAACCACTGAGTGCTAATCGCAAGCATAATGTCATATGATCGTCAGTTAGTCGATTGCGATATTTTGACTTAATTATCTTCATTTCAGAAAATGCAGACTCGCACAAGTAAGTTGACCCAAAAAATGCCGTCAGTTGAAGGGCGATTTGCCTTACATTCGGAAATTTATCTTCAGATATAAAACGCCAGAAATTTGTATCAGATACTGTAGCTTTAAGATGTATATCTGATATAATCTGCATCAAGCTAATTTCTTAATGTTTTTACATGAAAAAGGATAACTCATAAATGATGCTATATTTAACAATAAAACACTTTCAAACTTCCACAAAATTTATTTAAAATCTTATCACTGCTGCTGTTTCGGCTGATAGCTGATAGCCTTTCTCAAGTGATCTATGTTTGGCTTGAGTTTACAACTTTATAGTCTCTAATGAAATAGGTTGAGGAAGGGAGAACTGTTTGTCTCAAGTTGGTCATTCAGAATTATATCTGTGTTTTTTAATTTGTTGATTTCCATAGATTCTAACAAAGATAGCTTAAGATAGCAAAGATGCTATATTTTCCAATTTACTGCAACCATAAAAACGCATTTCGAATTGTCCCAAACTATTTGATAATTCAGCCTCATACGTATCATAATTCAACTGAGGAATCCTTGCTCTCAAAGACGGAAAACGTTTCAGATCCTTTCTTTTCAGTTGATCTATCATAAGTTGCAATTTACCTTTGAATGCGTTTACTGCGCTAATCATCTCAATAATAGTTTTTCCTTCACCTGGAAGCTCCAAGTTAACGGTGTTTAAGTGTATTGTGATGTCAGTCAAAAATGCCAAATCATTTAGCCATTTTTCGTTTTTCAAAATCTGAGTGTCATCACCTCTTTCGTCTAGAAAAGCTTTTATTTCGGGCAATAATTCTTGAAACCTTTCTAGGAATTTTCCGCGACTTAACCACCTGACGTCCGTGTGAAGAACTAAATCAGTGTATTCAGCTGACTCCATATCTTCCAACTGCAACTGAAAGAGCCGCCGTTGCAAGCTACGTGCACGGATGAAATTCACAATTTTTGTTGCAATGCCCATAATTTCCTCCGTGTTTAAAACTTTTGAACACAAAACTTGTTGATGTATAATACAATGGAATGAAAAAAATGAAGGGAATTCTTCATTAGCTTGACACAATGCCACAAAACCGTTTTTGTTTCCAGTCATTGCTGGTGCTCCATCGGTTGTAATGCACATTAATGTATATATTGGTAGCTCGTAGTTTCATACAAAATTTAAGAAAACGTCATATATATCTTCGCCACGGGTCTTCCCCTTCAGAGGGATGATTGTCAAAAATTCTTCCTTAGCCAACATGTCATTGAATACCATCCGAATAAAAATACACAGCTGGGCAGTGTCTGTCATATCGATGGATTCGTCGAACAGTAAAGAAAAGTATGTACATTCCATGATATTATGTTTTAGTTTATCTGCGATGTCTTGACTCATGACTTCAATACGCCTTGTGACAGTCGGACGAGATAACTGAAGTTCTCTAATTGCAGACATGATTTCTGTTTTATTTTTAAAATGTGTTTTTTTTGCAGCTTTTGATTGTTTGGCTGGTCTTGTGAACATGGATTGTTCTTTTTTCAAACAAGATATCAAATCACTTACTTTTCGTTTTCTTAATTCACTCTGTGGCCGAAAATCCTTTTCATAGTTTTTGTGAACCGTTTTATGATGCCTCTCCAAGTTACCACGCTTAGGTATTGCAACTGACGTACAACAAATAACACAAATGCACTTATCCTTTACCATAGAAAAGAAAAATTCTTCCTCCCAATCCTAATTAGTTTTAGATTTCTTCACTGCACTCATTTGCCACTATTTAATAATAAATACAAGTTGAAAAAGAGTAAAATGTGAAGGCCCTTACGATCCGTCAAGTGCGTTTCATAAGCTTATGAGTATTAGTTCACTTTGTTTTCCCGCTCATACCTCCGAGTGTACACTACAGACTGTATGGCTCGTCCAGCATGCCATAGCATGAAGAATAGGGTGCACGCCATTTTTACAAAGTTGACACCCCACTCTATGGCCTGCCCATTAGAAGCAGTACATCTCCAAAACTGTTATTTTAAGAAAATTAAAAGATTAAAAAACAACTTTTATAAATAAAAAAACTAGTGGTTTTGTGACATTTTCAGACATTGTGAAGTTGTAGCTTTCCTACTCTAATAGCTAATTCTCTAATATACTCTAGTAATAGCTAATAATACTCTAGTAGCCTAATTCTGAATTTACTTATCTTACTAAACTGTCTAGTGTCCGTTTTATAATTTAAAGTATTTTATTTATGTTAATGTGATACATCTCAAGAAATAATTTACTTTTGTAGTTCAGTCTGTGCCAAAATGTGAGCTTTGTTATAGTCTAGCATGACCAGTGTTTTTATAGTGCTCAACTACTAAACAAGTATCTTTTCCAAGCGGAAAATATTTTTATGTTGTATGATGCGTTGTTTTAGCCATTGTGAAGTTTGGCCAATGTAGCTATTTTGAGTTCTGATTTTGATTTCTAAGTAGAGATTTTTCAGCGCTCCGCAAAAGACAAACTGGGCGGGGAAGTCCTCAACCACGACACGGTGCGTCCCATATAATAGAGGTGAAATACTGGTCCAATTTTGCCAAGAAGAAAATCTAATGATTGCAAACACCTAGTTTAAATAAGCAAAAAGAAGATTATATACATGGAAACCACCAGTGCAAAGATTCCAGTATCTTGGTTGCTGGATAATAAACGATCTTGACCACGAGGTCGAAATACATGCTCGTATACAATATGCTGGATCCGCATTTCAAAGAAATAAAAAAATTGTTCGTTGTTGTTGAAAAAAATCGTTGGATATCCGATATCAATTTGTAAAAACGTTTATTTATTCCATATTACTATACGGAGTGGAAACATGGACTCTCGGAATTGCAAGTATGAGGCGTATAGAAGCCTTTGGGATGTGGGTTTTTCGAAGGATGCTGAAGATCTCTTGTACAGAGCACGTGACCAACAGCGAGGTGCTAAAAAGAATGGGTACTGAGAGAGAACATAAACCTCTTCAAGTCTTCCTTTCCATTGTTTTTTATTGTACGCTACTTGTAGCCAATTTTTCCCGGCAGTCCTTTCCAGATCATCTGTCCATCTCATAGGAGGTCTGCCTCTGGGTCTTTTGTGTTGGTATGGTCTTCAGGTTAAAATTGATCTGTACCATTTGTTTAGATCGCTTCTAGCTACATGTCCAGCGTATTCCCATTTCAACTTTAATGATTTTTGCACCACATCGGTGACTTTGGTTTTCTGTCTTATCCATGTGTTTGTTTCCTTGTCCTTAAGTGATATACCTAGCATTACTCTTTCCATCGCGTGTTGAGTGACTCTAAGTATATTCATATTCTTATTTGTGATTGTCCATGTTTGTGCCGCATAATTTAATATCGGAATAATGCATGCATCAAAAACTTTAGATCTAAGATGTAATTGAATTTGTTGATTTCTGAGTATATAGTTCAGTTTACCGAATGATGCCCAAGTTAACTTTCTTCTTCTTTTTATTTCTTCAGTTTGAATTTTCCTATTTAGTATTGTTTTTTGTCCTAAGTATATATTATATTCTTCAACTTTTTCTATAACTTTATCGTTTATTATTGTCACGGTGTCTTTGGAGTGCATGACTTTTGTTTTGTTTAAATTCATTTTCAGTCCTATTTTAGAAGATTCGGTATGTAGTTCAAAAAGCATGGTTTGCATTTCTTGTAGGTCAGTAGCTATCAGGATTATGTCATCTGCAAATCGTAGATCTGAGGTAGCGGCCATTGATGTTTATTCCCTTATATTTCCAATTTAGGTTTCTAAAAACGTCCTTCAAAACTAAGGTGAACAGTTTGAGTGGTAAAGTATCTCCCTGTTTGACTTCCCTGTTTAATGGTACAGTTTTCATGTGTTTATTTTCATTTAGGTAGTATGTAGCTGTAGCTTGGTTCATATTAAGTTAATATATCTGCTGTTTATTCTACGGTATCGTGTGTTTTATGGTATCGAAAGCATATAAATATTGTAAAAACAGAAAAACGAGTTATCTAGGACATATTTACAAAGGAGAAAAGTACAACTTCCTACGACTTATAATGAAAGGGAAAGTGGAAGGAAGAAGAGGTCCAGGAACAAGAAAATTTTTCTGGTTGAAGAATGTAAGAGACTGGGCAGGCATGGTTACACATTCGATACTAAGAACAGCTAAAGATAGAGAGCAATTTGCTATAGGTATAGCCAACCTTCAGTAATGTTGAAGTCATATTAAGAAGAAGCTATTTTGACATTCTAGACATGGTATTTCATAAACACTATTACTTTTATTTTATTACGGTTGGTACTGACTCTTTTATTTTGAAAACAGTTGTTAGCTGTACATGATATTATATTTAGCTATACTAATAGTAGGAATATTTTTGAATATGGATATAACAGAATGAGTTAGACCATTAATAAAGGAGAGTTTGTTATCAATGATTAACTTGTTGTTAAAATCGTGGACGGGACCATCATAGAAATTACTGCTGTATATAAGTTTTTAAAATATAGGAATAAATAAATAGGAATAAATAAGAATTGAAAATCAAATGTCGGAAGAAATAGAAATTCTTCGGGGTGTGAGACAGGGCTGTGTATTGTCACCACTGCTGTTTAATATATATAGCGAAGCCATTTTCCAAGAAGCTTTAGGAGAGTGTAGCGATGGAATGATAATAAATGGTGAAATTATTAATAATATAAGATATGTCGATGATACTGTCATATTCACTTCAACTCTGCAAAGTCTAACAAACATACTGGAACGGCTGAATGAAAAGTGTACCATATATGGTATTAAAATGAACTTAAAGAAAACAAAATTCATGGTCATTACAAAACATCCAAAAGACAACGAGACACTCCATATTAATAATATCCAGATAGAAAGGGTAGATAAATACAAATATCTAGGAACATTGGTTAGTCAAAACGCAGAACAAACGCAAGAGATTAAAAGCCGTATAGAAATAGCAAGGGCAAAATTTGTAAAAATGAAACATCTATTGTGTAGTAGAGACCTAAGAATGGATCTAAGGATAAGGTTATTGCGCTGCTACATTTTTACAACTTTGCTCTACGGATCTGAGGCATGGACATTGAAACAACTGGAGATTAAGAAATTGGAAGCTTTTGAGCGTTGGTGTTATCGAAGGATGCTACGAATAGCATGGGTAGACAAAATTACCAATATTGAAGTCCTTGCTAGGGTTAATAAGAGGGAAGAAATTGTACAGACAATTAAGAGGCGGAAACTTGAATATTTCGGTCATATATTAAGAGGTCCTCGTTATGGGCTACTACGTTTGATTATAGAGGGCAAAATAAAAGGTAAAAGAGATGTAGGAAGAAGACGAACCTCCTGGCTACGAAATCTAAGGGAATGGTTTAGTCTAAGCTCTAGCCAACTATTTAGAGCTGCTGTAAGTAAAATAAGAATTGCCATGTTGATATCCAACCTTCGTTAGAAGATGGAACCTTAAGAAGAAGATAAGTTTTTTTAAATTTGTTTAGATAGCCGTTGTTACGAAAAATTTTCTATATATCCAGAGTTTTTTGTTTACAAAGTAATCTTATCCAGTTTAAGGATAAGGTTCTTCTTATCCAGTTTAACATGTATATAAGAGTGGCGAACTTAGACCAGCAATCGCAGACTGGATCATCATATGTGGATAAAGATAGACTGCTGCTAACATTTTAGGTATGATAACCAGCAGTTCCTAAATTTTTTTCAAAAATCTACAGACAAAAATTTAAAATATTTAGTATTGATAAGTAAGTATATTGTTTCAAATAAAAAGATTTAAGTTAATCTTATTACACCTAGACGGATAATTTAAACAAATTACTTAAAATTTAAAACTAAAGTTGACTCAAATCAGTTAAAATCCTAACATTTTTATTTATTTTGTTTGCTTTTTCTCATTGCAAAATACTGGTACATTATTCTTGTTTTTTATTTTCTTACCAAAAAGTTTCTCGCGCAGATAAGTATATAATTCTTTCTGCATATATTAAGTTTGTAATTGGGAAGTAAGTATCGTGTTTGTTTTTCTTTACAGTAGTTATTTTCTAGTAGGGCAGAAGATTTTTAAATTGCAAATTCTTCCTCGATTAGAAAACTTTTGAGCGTTCACGGTTTTAATATTAAAAGTTCTAAAATGTCTGTAAATTGCTTCAGTTATATATAGTTTGCATAATTTCACATTTTAATTCTTGTACCGTTCCCGTCATAAAAAACTGGTACAACTCTTATAATCAAAAACCGTGTTTTTTAAGTTGTGTACGTTGATCTTGTCAGATGTGTCATTCTGATTTCTCGGGCACCGTTGCCAGTTCAACGAAAATATTATATAAAACCAGATAAAAGCAAGGCAGTTTTGAGTATACTAAAAACTAAAACATTATCGAGCATTCTCGATCAGTCAGTCACATTAAATTTGTTTAAACATGTATTCCAAAAAAATTCTCATATTAATTTGTAATTTTCCATCATCTCAATTAAATACCCATACATTGATTTGTGTTTTTATAACAATTTATGAAAAGATTTCGATTCAAAAATAATGACAGATAGACAAACTTCAAATTATTATAATAAAACATTACAATAAGATATTGGATTGTTACTGTTACGTTTTGAAAAGCGTTTTTTCGTACCGAACATTTTTCTAGTATATAATACGTAGGATAAAGTATAATGTTAGTTTTTCACATTTTTTATCGTTCTTTTAATAAATAATTAATTAATCTTGTTAGTTTGCCTGTTACAAAACTTATTGACACAGAATTGTAGGTATTTAATTGTTGGGTAGGTAATTGAAGATAAAATTACAGTAGATCCATTCCAATGTTCCCTGTGCTAATACCCTAGTTTAAGGATCTTTCAAACAGTTTTGGATAATAACTCAACCCTATCTCTGCTTATTTAATTTCTTAGATTCAGTTTTTTTGGTAATGATAAAAATAATACC
Organism: Diabrotica balteata; assembly: GCA_918026665.1. Classification (NCBI taxonomy): domain Eukaryota; kingdom Metazoa; phylum Arthropoda; class Insecta; order Coleoptera; family Chrysomelidae; genus Diabrotica; species Diabrotica balteata. The sequence continues at coordinate 25,055,143 of OU898280.1, forward strand.
TATCTAAAAATTTTATACATTTTTGAACGTTATTTTTTTATTTAGATTTAGTGCAATTCCGTTATATGTACTGGCAACAACGAATTGATTTTTAAACACAGGTTTACATTGAGAAAAAAAAGTGTACCAGTTTTATATGACGGGAAGTGTACATTAGAAATACTTGTCTTATCCCGCTTAAAATAATGATAATCCCTAAATCTAAAGTAATTGTAACGTTACATTAAGTTGTTTTTGAGGATTACAACGATACGGCAGCGAACATAACCTACATTAGCTCAGCGGTGTTCTTCTTTGAGTATACTTCCTCCCATACCCTTCTTTTAGTCGTGAAAAATGTTCATGTACGTGTTAGTACCTTCTGTAATTAGGGTTTTACGAATTTAAACAGTTCTTTTCGAACTCGCTGGAAGATTTTCAAAATCCATTTTCTTAGTTTTTTACATAGCTAAGCCGTAGGTATTCCACCAAGGAAAACATATAATATACAGGGTGTTTCAAAAAGGTATGTCATGAATTAAATTACGCATTCCGGGGACAAAAATAAATTGATTGAATCCATCTTACCTTAGTAACTTACCTCGTAAACTACTTGACATTTTGTAATTAAATGGACACGTTACTTTCTTGTTCTGAAAGTATTTTTCATAAAAAAGAGAAAACAAAATCTAAGATCACAGAAAAATTTTAAGAGGGGTGTGTAGACCTAAATCCCCCAATCTTTTGAGTACGTTTAAATCAAATGATTTTTGTAGTATCATTAGTTTATTATATTATTATTATATAGCCAACAATTGGCAAACCTGATCTACTCCTTAGACCAGAATACCTATAAAGAGATAATCAATAAAATCATTGAAGCAGCTTACGAAGTGCTCGGCACAATCCAAAAGAACAAAAATAATATTTCATTGTGGTGGACAAATGACATCGGCAATGCAGTACACAACAAGAAATAAGCATATCAAAAGTGGCTGCAAACAAATGATCCAGATGATAGACGAACATATGCAAGATCAAACAGAGAAGTAAAAAATTTAGGA
>OU898280.1:25056685-25231685 GCA_918026665.1 Diabrotica balteata
TTTCCTCCATTGCTCTAGCAATGATTGAATATATATTTTAAATAAGGTCGGAGATAGACAACATCCTTGTTTAAGCCCCTTTGTTATTGGAAATGATTCAGATATAAAGTTTCCTTCTTTAACGACACTTCTTGCATTTTTGTATATATTTGCGATAGCATTCACATACTTCCTACTGAGACCTACTTTCGTAATGTTTGAAACAGTTTTTTCCATCATCCTAATATTCTCCAAATTCTATATAATATTCCTCTCGATCTGGAGGCTTCGGTGGAATTTTTTCCATGTCGATTTTTTAAGATTAAACTACCTGCACACGAAATATACAGTTTCTTACAGACCACTAGTATGATGTGTCTTTACCACTGCAAATGATACCGTAAAATGAAGAAAAAACCTTTAAAATTAATATTTTTTGTAAAAGCTTCAAAATAATGCGCCTTTCCAAAAAATTTTTCTAACCCGATGTGTTTTAACGACACAAAAGTATTTATTCTGCAAAAAAATAATTTAGTTTAAACGTTCAAGAATAAAAATTAAATAAATTTTGTTATACCGAATGTCCCATATTAAAACAAAACCAGTGTACCTACTTTTGTATCGGCGTATCGCAACGTGTATCTTCAAACAATAAATCGTTTTTAACAAACATATCCTTAAAGTTAAAGTAAAGTGTAATAGATTTTAGAATTCTTCTTTTCAAACCCTTTCCAACGAACTATCGCATAACCCCCATTGCTATTTAAATAATCTGAGGGGGTAGCTGTCAAGTAGAGGGGATGAAAGCGGTGACATTTTTTTTATGTTATAAAATACCTTTATTACAATAGAAATTGACGGGTCTGAGAGTTTTTCATCTTTGTTTTAAATAACGTAGTTCACTAGGGGAGTAAGGCTTGATAATGCCTCTGTTTAGTTTTCATCTCGCCACCTCGTATATCTTATAGCATAGAATCGTTTTTCTTTGTTTTTCAATACATTTAAAGTGTATTGACAACATTGAAACAGTTTTCATTATATTGAGTAAAATCAATAAAAACTAATGCAAGAAATAAACATAAAAACATAAATGAAGTGTAGGCATAGATCATTTCTGTAAATACTTAGAATGACGTGTACTACAGTCATTCATGTGTACAGACAACTATAAATGCAATTTGCAAAATGATACGTATTATTTTAAATTATTTTATAAACTGGGCACATATTTAGGATTATTTCCTCTTACTGTTTATAAACAAAGCTGGCAAAATATTGTGCAGGAAGTAATACTATTTTTGATTATTGTTATCGGATCATATAATCTAATTGGTTTATAGGTACGAGATTATTAAGCTAAATTCAAATTTGACAAGGAATGATATACTTTTAATATCGTTTGGTTCATTTCACATTGTTATTTTTTTTGTGCGATCATATACCAACTTACATTTAAAAGAAAACTCTGGAAAAATATCATGGAAAATATAAAAAAAAATACCAAATAATTAAATACAAAAAATCAAAAGACAGAAAAATATTTTTTTTAATTTTGTGATTACCATAATAACAACATCAGTTTCTGAAATAGACAGAATATTTAGGTCACAGAATTTATACGAAACTATAGCTGTATACGTGCTATAATATTTTATTTTCAATCGATAATTCTTATTACATGCTTCATCGAGATAACAGTTGTTACAACAACTAGAGAAAATTATTTATCAACTAACAACTTCAACAGTTAATTTTAATAAAACATCGAAACACGTACAGGAAAATAGGAATTATCAAAACAATATTCAGAGATTTATTTCTTGTAACAAAGGATATTAATGGTCTTTTTGGCATATAGTTTATCTGCGTATTATGTAATTCTTTTCTGCGATATATGCAACAGTGCAATCTAATGTTAGCATTTGCCTATGATCCTATTTTAAAAAGAAGATTTAGAGAAATTGTATTAAGACTTGTGGTAACTACAACTTTTTGCGCGGTAAGTATCCATATCGATACCTTAGAACACAATTGTGCTATGTCTACTTTTTTTTTTTCTTTTTTAAAGCTGCACAGGACAATAAAAATATTATTTACGGTGGTTTTGACCTTTAGGCAGTTTTGACAATATTGTTTCCTGGGGATTGTCAAATTTACTATGAGCGGAAGCTTTCGTTAAATGGTTGTTAAATATTTAATCATTAAATGAGAACCTACAATTTTAGTATTTATTTAATTTATTCATTAAAATAAGCTTAAACTCAAACAAAATTGTTATGACTGAATAGGTATTTTTAATACATTTCAAACAAAGTATCGCTTACCATAAGGTCCATTTTAAAATTATCTGTCACAGTGGCGTTGTAACGTCATAAGTGTCACTATTACGTCACTTGTTATGTCTAATTGAGAAGCCTACGTCTGTTTATTACCTCACTCGAAATTTCACTATTATAACAAAAACCGTTCAAAACATATGAGGGGAAACGGACTTTTAATTAGCAGTGTATAAGAGTTTAAAAAGAAAAAGTTTAGTCCAGTAGAACCCGAGAGATGACATTTTATTCCGAGCCTCTATTTTGAAACTGTGTTGGATTTTTGAACAACACATCTTGCTCTTTATCCGGCTAGCACTCCTTTTACTCTAGTCGGAACGAAATGTTATTTTATTAGAAATATAAAGATATAAATGCTGTAAATATATCTCCGTTGACCTTGACATGACTTTATCATGTCTAGATTTTCTGTTAATAATTTTTTATCATATAATGAGAAATCAAGGCAGATACGAGCTACTCCAATGCATTTTGCAGGGTAAAATTGAAGGAAAAAGAGCCCCAGGACGAAGAAGAATATCCTGGCTTGCTTACCTGAGAGCATGGTATAAAAAGACCTCAACACAGCTATTTCGTATAGCAACCAACAAAATCATCATAGCCAGAATGATCGCCAACGTTCGGAACGGACAGGCACCCTAAGAAGAAGAAGAAGATTTTTTTATCAAAATATTAAAATTTATGTCTTTTTGAATTTCTTTTTGTCTCTACATAGAAAAGTGTGTATACAAGATGGGTTTTAGCGAGTAGTAAAATAAATATAGATAGATTCGTAAGTCAGTTCTATAGTAGTGCATATGAGCATGCGCAGTTTTTGCTTAGCTAGCTTTTTTGATTCGACAGTAGCTAGTTAAAAAACTCTCTTTTAGTTGTCAACCTCGAAGTGCTCTCATACCAAAATTCGGGCCTCCACAATAAGAGTGACCGTTCTACTGGCCGCTCTCCCGAGAAGTGGTCATCACCCAAAATCATTCTCTTGTCCGCATAATCAGAAATATTTGTGTTTATTTCCAGCGTAAATATATAGGCGGAACCTAGTTTAAACGAGAGAGCAACTTGTTTATCATCTCTCTCTTTCTCTCTTCAATCCTGACCCCCAGGGGTAGTGTAGTGATCGACGTGATGTCATGTATTATCCGTCTCCAGAGATCTCTGTCTCTGGTCATTTTTTTTTTTAATTCATGCATAGGTCTTTGGCATATTCCTGTAATTTGATCTATCCATCTTGTTGGGGATCTTCCTCGTGATCTTCGGCCTTCTACCTTTCCTTGTATTATGAGTCTTTCCATGTTTTCTGTGTTTGCTCTCATAACATGCCCAAAATATTTTAATTGTTGGAGATGGACTTTACTAGAGAGTCGTTGGCTAACTTTTAGCTCTCTTAAAATTGAATTATTTGTTCTACGGTCGGTCCAAGGAATTCGTAACATTCGTCTCCAACAGAACATTTCAGTGGCGTCTATCTTTCTTCTCTCCGATTGTCTCAGAGTCCAAGATTCACATCCGTAGGTCAGTATTGGGAATATTAAGCAGTTGATCAACCTCATCTTTATCGCTCTTGAAATTTGACAGTCCTTTCATATTTTGGTCATTTTTGCTGTGGCAACTTTTGCTAGATCACATCTTCGTTTAATCTCTTCTTGTAATGACCCTGTGTTGGTGATTAATGATCGCACATATAAGTATGAGCTTACAACCTTGAACCGGTCAATTGTGGTTATGTGTGGATGATTCTTGTGTAGTCTATCCACTATCATGATCTTTATCTTTGATATGTTTAATTGCAGACCAAATATTTGACTTTCGTTTTCGATCAGTCGTATTAGTTCTATCAGCTCTGCTTGACTATTTGCAAGAAGGGCTGTGTCATCTGCGAAACGTAGGTTGTTTAGTTTATGACCATTTATTGAGATGCCCTTTTTCCATCCTTCAAGTGCTCTTCGCATAATATACTCCCCATATATGTTGAATAATTGTGGAGATAGTATACATTCTTGTCTGATACCCCGTTCTGGATGAAATTCGTTCGAAAGTGTGTCAAGTACTTTAACTGATCCAGTAGTGTGTTCATATAGTTCGGTTATAAGCGTAATTAGATGTTGTGGTACGCCCACTTCTTTTAGTATTCGCCATAAGTGTCTCCACTTGACCCTGTCGAACGCTTTACGGTAATCTATAAAACAGATATATAGTGGGATGTTGAATTTCCTAGATTTCTCGAGTATCTGTCTTATATTCAGCAGGTGTTCTCGAGTGCCTCTACCTTTGGTATATCATAAATATTATTAAATATGATCAAATCATATTATATTGTTTATCATAAATAGACTCCAAAAGGTTTAGGTTATTAATTTCGGAGACTAAAAAATATTAAGAATCTTTTTCGATTTTTATTATACCACGCACTCCATATGTATGGAATAAATTAATTTTTAGTGTTATTATGGACTATATAAAAAAACCTACAACAGGTTAATTTTTATCGTTAAATTGACAATTTACAGTATGAAAATATTATACCCTTCCAGCACCCCCTTTGAATTATAAGTACAACCTCGAAAATTTTAAATAACAAAGGGAGTTTTATGGCATCTGGTTAAAAAGGGTTAAAAAAATTTTAGTCCTCTGTCCAGCAATATAAAGTTTTTTAAGTTTGATGCAATCATAACTGAGAAAATTTATTTTTAGATGTAAAATTTTGATAATGTCTCTATCACAAAACTTTAGGTTGATTGTAGATAAGAATGTCACATAATATTTACAATGTATTTTTCAATGTACTATACAAGTAAATTAAATAAGTGATGGATTCGACCGTTACTTGATGGAAATTCATTTTATATAACAATAAAATACTGAAAACTTTGTTTTCAAAATTTCCACAAAATTTATTATAATATTTTATTACTACAACTATTTTGGCAAAGTGCCTTTCTCAAGTGAGAAAGATACTCTGTCGAAACAGCTGTAGTCATCAAATATTATAATAAATTTTGTGAAAGTTTTGAAAACAAAGTTTTCATTGTTATATAAAATTAAATGTTAGAAATGACCACCATTCATTCTTGACAATAACTGAGGCGATTTTGTTATTCTCGTACAACATTTTGTATGATCTCGGAGGTTACTTTGTTAATTTCTTCCGTTATCCTAACTTTTAAATCAGCATTACTGTTTGTTCTATTAGATTATACTTTAGATTTTAAATAACCCCATAAGAAGTAACCAAGAGGAGTCAAATCGGGGGATCTAGCTGGCCATTCGATCGTTCTACCTATTCCAATCCACCTATTGGGAAAAAATTCGTTTAAATAATTTCTAACTATATGTGCAAAATGCGGTAGAGCTCCGTCTTGTTGGTAGACCTGCGACTTCAAAAAAATAAGGACCAATAATTTTATTGTTAATGATACCAGCCAAAACGTTAACTTTTTTAGGATATTGCGTGTGAGTCTCACATACACAGTGAGGATTTTCTCTGCTTCAATATCTACAGTTCTGTTTGTTAACCGTTCCGTTTAAATGAAACGTCGCTTCATCAGAAAAAACTATTTTGTTTATGAACTGCAAATCTGCGTTCATTATGTCCATCATCATTTCATAGAATTCTTGCCTTCTATCAGGATCATCTTCATTTAACTTCTGAACCAACTGAACTTTGTAAGGTGGTATTTTTCTTTATGCAAAACTCTCAAAATAGATGATTTACTTATATCTTTGACGGCGGCAAGTTCTCGAGTTGTCTTATGCGGATTTTCCTTAATCTCTAGAAGTACATCTAACTTGTTTTTATCAGTAAATTTAACATTTCTACCTGGTTTTCAATATTTTTACATGTCCTAGTATAACGAAACTTCTTTTCAATTTTGCTAACTGTAGACTGCGAAACTTGTTGACCATGGTATTTATTATTAAACATTTCACAAACCTCCTTTTGAGTTCTTGTTTTATTACCACAACCAATCATAATTAAAATGTCTATTCTTTGAGTCTCGGACAAATGAGCCATAATTAAATTTAATACGCGCACAAATATTATACTGACGTCTTTTAGTAACTTTAAATACCTAAATGACAGCAGCCTACTAGATTGATATCAATTGTTTATTTGGCTTTTTGACTAATACTGTAACGTATTTTTATTTAATGTGTATATAAAAGATTTCTGTAGTACGCTCCTGTTGTTTTTACCAAGAAAACAATCGAAATAATATTTCAAGTTTTTTTGACGAGATTTTTAAATGCGAAATAACGCTGGAAATATGTTTTTATCTCTGTGTTGCAATGTTAGGTAAAACAACAAGTTTTTTGTCGCCAAAGAGGTATTATGTTACATGAAGTCCCCCTAATATTCCAGTTAGAATAATCAATAATGCGTATATTTCTACCGATTCAAAAGTAAATATAGATGTTTTTGTCTGTGTTTAGATTCAAATATCGAACCTTTTGTTACAAAGTCAGGTAGAACTCCGGTTTAAAATACGTGCTATTTTGTTAATTTGTATTATGTTATATCTATTTCGACAAGTTTTTTTGTATATAAAGGGATTATAATTTATGATAAAAAAAAGAGGTTTTATTTGTCTTTCATCGTTAGGAACGAATAACAAGGGGAAGATGGTTTGTTTTTAAGTTTGTGGACGACAGGCTAGCTGTAAGACGGAAGGGAATTTATTTGGCTTTGAATTTGTAAAATGTAACGCGGATAAGGAGTCGACATTTAAGTTCCAAGCAGGGCAGACGTGTGACAATGTAAGTGGAAGAACAGATTTGAAACGGTGGTAGACGCTTTTGCGGATATATAATGCTGGGGCAATTGTGAATCGAAGAGTCGATTCAATTTTTTAGTAATGTCTTAAGACCAGTTAAAGTAATGATACTCTTTGCTTTGCATAAGCAGCTTTGTCAGAGTGGTCATTGGACTTGAATGGAAACTGGCAATTTTTGAGAAGTATGGTATAGAATGTCCCCGTAAGTCAGCTTGATTCCTCCACCAAGTTCCTGTTTAGATCGTTCCTGCCTGAGTACGGAAATAGTTTCCTGTTTTTCATTTTGAAAATCTGTCCAAGTAGCTTCCCAGAGATGTAGCAAGTTTTTCCTTTTCAAAGTTAAGTGAAACATGTGAGAAATAAGGTAACTTTTAATATATTAATTTTTTTCCAAGTTATAAAGACATTTTTAATAATTGCTTTCATTAAAATAAAAGGATTTGTAATAATTAAAGTTTTATATTATTTTTGTCGTAGAGGTTAAATTCAATAATATTTTCATAAAAAGGATATCCATAAAATTTTAATAATCTAAATTGGCCATAATATAACCTAGGAACTATTTCAAAATATTTGTAGCAATCTTTTATGTAAACAAAGAACATGTAAGTTTTTGTTATTTGTATTATGTTATATGATATGTTTCTTTTATAATCTGTATTTTTGATAACTGTTTGTTTGAGACAAAAATAAATGTTTAATTTGTTTCTCTGATCTATTTTGAGTTTTATTTGAAAAAGATATTTTTTTCTATATTTTTGATGTTCTATAATTATTTCCCTAGTTACAACTAGTGGTTGTAATAGGTATAATTAGGCACCTCAAGTGGCGCCCTATATTAAATTTCTTGAGGTGTTTCCGTTTATTTTCATTCTGTTTGTCCCAAGAGATTTGTATAAGTACCCCTTTATTTCTTTTTTTTGTAGTTGCCCCAATCCAACCCCCAATATCTTCAACTTATCCACGACCCAGCTCTCCAACAACCAACTGAGTGCCGTATGCACTTGTTTCGATTATTTTGTTTGCCCAATCTTGTCCCCCCATATTCTTACCATGTGGTAAGCAAAATAGACGTTACAATATTTTATTATCTTTAAAGTTTTTTCCCTAATGTTTAGCAGAACAGAAACGAAAATACCGGATTATTTCTAAAGCATATTTTAATAAGCCAGGCAATATTGCTGATTTAAGAGTTAGGAAGGATAACGGAAGAAATTAACAAAATAATCCCCGAGGTTATAAAAAACGTCGTAAGAGAATTCAAAAATCTCCTTGGTAATTGTCAAGAAGTAAATAATGGTAGTCAAGTTGAACCTTTATTTTAATTGTAAAAATTAATTTTTTGGTATGATTGCACAAACTCAAAAAACTTTATATTGCTGAACAGAGAACTAAAATCCCTTTCTAACAAGATGCCACACGATCCCCTTTGTTATGTAAAATGTTCCAGGAAGTGCTTATAATTTACAGGGGGTGCTGGAGGGAGATAATATTTTCATAACGCTAAAAATGAATTTATTCTATAGATATGGACCGCATGGTATATGTGGTGAAACAAAAATGCTACAGCATTTATACCTTAGGTAGGTATTACAAAAATGATGAATGCACTGCTGAAAGCATTTGCTTTCCTGAGCCTTGGGGGACATCAAGGTTAATATTGCTTCCCAAAGCTAGGCAGAAGTATCGCCCCATCTGTCTTCTACCATGCATCAGTAAACTGTATGAAAGGATGCTGCGAGTACGTATAGACGACATGATTGAGAGGTCAGGTGGTTTATCTCGGAGGCAATTTGGTTTTTGTAAAGGGAAAAGCACGATTGATGCAATCATGAGTGTACTCGAAGCATTGCGCAACAGAGGGTATGAACATCGCTGGGCGGCCCTGCTGTTGTTTGATGTTAAGAATGCATTCAATACGCTGCAGTGGAACGAGGTAATGAAGACAATGGAGGAGAGATAATGTCCTGGTTACCTGATGAATGTGGTGGCGGAGTATCTGTCCGAGAGAAGGATTATGGTGGAAAAGGGCACGATCGTGGACGTGACGGCCGGGTACCCCAGGGATCTGTCTTGGGCCCGACGCTATGGAATCTGGCATATGACGGGGTTATGCACTGTGAATACGGAGAGGGTACAACCCCTTCGCATTCGCGGATGACCTCGCTGTACTGGTAGTGGCCCGGGATGAGCCAGATCTCAAATACCGGGTTCGGAACGCAGGCCGCGTCGTAAAGAAATGGATGACGCAGCACGGACTGAAACTTGCGGCAGAGAAAACCGAAGCCATCATTCTGAAGGGGACAAGGAACAGGCAAAGTATTGAATTACAATGTGCGGGAGCATGTCTAACACCCAAGAAACAAGTAAAGTATCTAGGAGTGACATTGCACCAGAATGGAAAATGGGGGAGCACGTGCGGGAGGTGGTCCGGAAGGCTGCGAATAGTGCGGCTGCGTTGGGAGGGTGATGCCGAACATTGGAGGACCCAAATCCGAAAGGAGAGGTCTTACACGGTGTTGTACAGTCGATCGTCCTCTACGCGGCACCAGTCTGGAGCGAGGCGGTAGAGATAACGGCCTATAGGAGTCTCATGACACGAGTGGACAGAACAAGTCTGTTGCGAGTGGCATGCGCCTACAGGACTGTGTCTGCGGCAGCCTTATGGACCATCACTGGATGTGTTCCGTTGCATGTTTTGGCGGTGAAAAGAAAAGAGCTTTATGAGAGAAGAGGCCCAAACCTTACTGTGGCCGAGAGAAGACAGGAAAGGGAAAGGTCAGTTGAAAGATGGCAAGAAGAATGGAACAACACGGAGGATGTGGCACAGTGGACGAAAATGCTGATCCCGAACATAAGAGATTGGGTGGACTGTGGCCACAGGCGACTGGATTATTTCCTGACGCAGGTGCTCACAGGACACGGGTGTTTTAGGGCCTACCTCTATAGGATCGGAAAGGCTGATACAGATGAATGCCTATACTGTGGATACTCGGACACTGTGACACATACGATGTTAGATTGCAGCAGATGGATAGTGGAAAGGAACATAATGGAGAAAGAGACAGGTGTGAATTTTGTTACAGTGAGAGAAATGATTGAGAGAATGATTGAAAATAAATTAGGTTGGACTAACATACACAGCTATATCCGTGCAGTGATCAAGAAAAATAAAGAAGAAGAGAGACAGCAATAGAGTGTGTATGTGTATAAATAAAGAATGAATGAATAAAGGTAGTGCTTCGGAAGTGATCCCGGCCTTACAGCGGTCATTCCTCTTCCGGATCGTTGGATGACAGAGGAGGGTCTGGTTTAGCAGGTTGGCGTTTGGCGTAGTCTCGGCGACAAACGGGCATTTTAAAGTACTTTGGAAACTATCGCCGGGAGTACGAAGAACGAATCCTGCACTACGGTTAGTTTGGCGGCGTCCGACTGGGATGTCTTTTGAAGATTCCAGACCCTCCTCTATACAGACGAAAAAAAGGTATTACAAAAATTTTTTATTATTACGGTTTTTTAGCGTTCTCCGCCTTTCGGTTCCCAGTTTCCAGCTACGTCGGTCATTCCATTCGCCAGGGTGAAGGTTTCTTTCCGACATTGCCTTCTGAATGCCGCCCAGCCAGGATTGTTTTGGCCTTCCTCTCTTCCTTCTTTCCCTTGGCGTCCATTTTAAAATTTGGTTTGGCAGCCTGTCGTCGTCCATTCTTTTCACATGACCATACCAGATCAGTTGTCTCCTTTGAATTTCGTCAATGATGGTTGACTTGACTCCCATTATATTTCTGATATGGTCATTTTGTATTCTATCAAGCCTTGATTTTCTAGCTGATCTTCTCCAGAAGTCCATTTCCAATGCAAGTAGGCGTCGCTCAAGGGATTTAGTAAGTTGCCATGTTTCGCATCCATAGAGCACTATACTTTTAAAGATGGAGTTAAAGAGGAGATGCTTTCTTTGATTTGATAGTTCTTTTGACCATAGCATCGGGTTTAGGCATCCTATCACCCTTTTTCCTTTCACGATTCTTTGCTCTATCTCTTTTTCGGTGCGCCCACTCTTGTTGATTGTTGTTCCCAAATATATATATTCCTCACAGTTCTTGATTGTTTCATGTTCGTTGACCATTAGATCTTCTACTTCATTCCCGATGCATAAGTATTGCGTTTTGTTTCTATTTACAGAGAGGCCCCATTCTTCATATGTTTTAAACAACCGTCTCGTCATGAATTCTAAATCTTCCTTGTCTGCTGCCACTACTACTTGGTCGTCCGCAAAATGTAGAGTGTATAATGTTGTATCGTCGTCAAGTTGGATCCCCATTCCTGAACAGGATCTTCTCCAGTGTTTTAGTGCTTCATTTAAATAGATCTTAAATAGTATTGGAGAGAGGCAGCATCCTTGTCGTAAGCCTTTTGTTACTGGAAATTCTTCTGATAAGGTGTTGTTTAGTTTGATTTTTGATGATGCTTTATTGTATAATTGTTTGACTGCGGCGATGATCGTGCTATTTAATGAAGATCGTTCAAGAGACTGCCACAGCTTTCTCACAGGAATCGTGTCATATGCTTTTGTGAGATCCACAAATAAAAGATGTATTTCCTGGTTTCTTGCAACTTTCTTTTCATTCAGTTGTGTTAGGGTAAATATGTGGTCTACGCAAGATCTTCCAGCTCTAAATCCTGCTTGCTGTTCAATTTCATGAGGTTCGTATTCTTTCTCAATCATGTTTTTTAAGATTTTACCAAACAGCCTGCTAAAGGTACTGGTGACAGAGATACATCTGTAGTTTCCGCAAATATCTTTTGGACCTTTTTTGTGAATTGGAGTAATCCATGCTTCTTTCCAACTATTCGGATTTCTTCCCCATTTAAGTATCTTGTTTGTAAATACCACTTTAAGATAGCTTATTAGTTTTGGTGTTCCGTTTTTTAGTATGTTCTGCTGGTATGTTCTTCGGCCCGGATGGTTTGTTATTCTTAATCAATTTAAGCGCTTGTTTTATTTGTTCTTGTTCCACGTTTACATATTCACCTTGTACTCGTATTCGTTGAGGTGAGTCAGTATTATAAATATCTCTGTCTTCATTCAGTTCCCTTGCGTAATGATCTTTCCATGTATCTATCTGGATGGGCTGTATTCGACTTTTATTTGATGTGTCGGTTTTCAGGGTTTTTATTAATTTCCATGCCGCTGATGATCGCGCTCCTCCGATGTAACAGTCAACTTCTTTACATTTTGCATCCCATGTTTCATTTTTGTCCTTGTCATATCTTTAAATATTCTTTGCTGTTCTTTGTATATTTCTTTATTTTCAATATTCTTAGTGTTCAGCCATCTTTTATCCATTTTTAAAATGACTTAAAATCTAACGCCGTACAAATTTATGGTACCAGGATCAGGGAAAATTTTTTATTTTCGGATAACTTTGGCCCTATTTTCGGCAATTTAACACAGTATGGTATTCATACATAGAGTTTCGGAGCTATATAGATTATTGTTTTTGCAACGATTGCATTTTTTAGATTTTTTATCTTTTTGTGGAATATAATAGGCTGTTTTTCCCATTGTCTTCCCATACACAGTACTACAACTATTCAAACTGATCCAGTTATGCTTGGGGTAGTTCAGTTTCAAGCAGATCCATGATCATTTCCTCTGAGACTTGAGCTGGTACTGATGATCGCTGCTGCGTTATATCAGGGAGGAATAGGAAATAAGTAATTAGATTTTGCAAAAATAAAGGAATGGGACATGGTTTCCATCAAAAAGGAATTGAGAGCAAAGCATGGATTGCGTGGGCAGATTCGCTTCCCTGGAGTAGGAATATTCTTTACCGGGATCACAGAAAAGTATCTACCTGCTACTCAAGTATGTCACACGTCTATTTATAATATTTTTGATTATATGTAGTTTTCTATGTTGACTCATTGAATTGAATAAAGTGATAAAACAAATCGATTTAAATAGTTCAAATCAATTAAGTAATAAAGTTATTACTAGTAGGTACAACTGAATTGCGTATGTCAAGTAAAATCATTGATCCAATACAATAAAATCGAAAATTAGTTTAATATATCACTCTCACATAATGTACACACACAATTTTGAAACAAATGTTAAAGATGATGGGCACTATTTCAAAATATTTTATAATTTTGGTATATATTTGGTAGTGTTTCCTCACAGCCTTGAAAAGCAAACTTGGCAAAATATTTTACAACAGTCAATTCTTTTTGTGGTGCTCCTTGGTGGATTTTATGGCGTAATAACTGCTTACTACCTGTACATCGGCGATCGGTATATGGCAGGATATGATATTTTCTTTGAAATGGGTGCTGCAAGTCAGTGCCTTATTTTTACATTTGGGAATATTTATCTACTAATATACGGAAGAAAGTTGTGGAATCAGTTGTTTAAAAACATTACCAAATTCAACACAAATATACAAAACGAACTACCACATCGAAAGATATATTTGTTCTGTCTACTTTTTGGAATTCTAATTATAGTGGTTATAGAAATTAAAAACATATTGATATCTATGGAAATAAATTACTTAATAATAATACTTGAAGTTCAGTTCTTATTATTAACTTTTCAGTTAGTTATTACTGTTGCCTGCCTAATAGAATTAACATTTTTGTTGACCCTCAAACAAACGTTTTTGTATAATAATCTAAAACTTTTTTGTTTAACAAAACATCAAAATTTATTTATTTATTTACAACAATTTAAAGTTAAGTTTAAAAACATATCCCTTATAGCTTACGACATCAATGGTATTTTTGGAATATGGTTTTTTTACATTCTTTTTCATACATTCTTTCAATATATGCAAAATTTTAATATGTTACTATGTATTTCAAACAATCCAGTTCTAAAAAGTAATTCCTCTCAAATTACAGCCGAATTAATAATTTTTGCAGTTTTCTATTCAGTAAGTATATATATTCTTAAATATATCTTCTCCAAGTTTATGTTACACGATTTTGTTTTGATCAATATTATTATTATTCATCATCATGTACCACGTCTGCTGTGATGGTAACCACGTGACGTTTTTTACCTTCACAGCTCTCTTAATTTTATTCATTGCCACCTTACATAGCTTTAACACTAGAAAGTCGGAGGGGCCAATTTGGCCCCTGTTGCGATTTGAAGTTATTGTAGTTCTTTTATTTGACTAAAACTTGACAAAATTTAACAAAAAAATATTGTTTACTAAATTTATTAAATGGATTTTCTAACAAACCTACCATAGAAGTCTAAAGGGGCCCAACTGGCCCTGTATTAATTATTATCGTTTTCTCGGAAATTTGACGATTTCTTTTAACTTTCTGTCGGATAGATAAAATTATGTTTATGTACTTTTATTCCTAGATCGTATTTTGTTACATACTGTTTGTTCCTTGAAAGTATTTTGTTTATTGAGCGGTTTATTAGGTTCTGCTGACTCTCGTTTCTAGAATATTGAAACATTCGTTCAATTGTGAAAATTCAAGACGACTGTAAAGATGTCTCGTCGTGGACTATCAGAGCTTGAACTTCTTGAAGAAATACGAAAAATACAAGATGTTTCGGGGGGTGAATCTGAATTTGCAGAAAATAATGGTTCAGACGATGAACAATACGTACCACCACAAAATAATGATGCAAGGGACTCTGATGCTTCAGAGCAGTTAGAAAGTTTTATTGTACAAGACTCACCAACTTATGTAAGCACTGCTTCTACAACTTAACAGCACGAGTCAGCTAATTTTATCGTGAATCCAAGTGCGTCTAAGCCAAGTCACAAGAGAAGAAGAGGTCAACAAGGAAAAACTATTTCAATCGGAGACACCGTACAATCGAAAGACGGAACAACGTAAAAAGTTATTGATTCTGGATCAGCACCTGGTAAGATTATGATTTTTAGTATATTCATATTCATTGAATGTTTGCTCATTACAGGACGCCGCGCTCAGCACAACATTTATCGAGAGGAATCAGGTCCTACATCGTATTCAAAAAGGAACGTGAGGAACGTGGTAAGTGCTTGGTATCTAGTAATCAACGACAGCATGTTACGTCATATAAAAGAATGCACTATTGCAGAAGCACATCAATGTTTGAAAAATGACACATGGCCTATAACTTTGGAAGAACTGGAGGCTGCCCTTGCTATTATGTACGCAAGAGGAGTCTACGGCGCCAAAAATTTCCCAACCAACAGCTTGTGGTCAACAGTATGCGGTCCTTAGTTTTTTAGGCAAACTATGCCACGAGACAGATTCAAGGATATTATAAAATATCTCAGATTTGACATAAAGCAAACGAGATCTGAACGATTGAAAATTTGTAGAAAATAGTGGTGCATGTTACAAACTGGGAATAATCCTTACTGTGGACGAACAACTACTGCCTTCTAAATTCAGGTGCCCGTACACACAGTACATAATGAAATAAGCCTGATAAGTTTGGCATACAATTTTGGCTTTTGACATGCGTGGAATCAAAATATATTGTAAATGGTTACCCTTATACTGGCACTGATCATCTACGCAAGAAAGATACAAGTGTTGGTGAACATGTTGTTTTGCGGTTAATGGAAAATCAACTGGGAAAGGGCAAAAATGTTACGACAGATAACTACTTTACATCGTTAAAATTGGCCGAGGCATTGCAAAAAAAAATCAACAAGTCTTGTGGGTACTTTGAATCGCAATAGAAAGGAATTTCCTCTAAGCTCCTCCAGAGCGACGAAAAGATAACACTTACTGCCTACCAAGGAAAAGTCACAAAAATTTGCTTTTGTTGAGCTTATTACATCAATCAGTGGATGTTGCTGTCGATAAAAAAAAAACTTCCTCAAACAGTAAGTTTTTCTAATAAAACGAAATACGGGGTTGATGTAGTGGCCCAAATAGCGCGTCTTTATACTACAAAAGTTGCTTCAAGATGATGGCCAATGCAAGTGTTTTATAACATTCTTGAATTAGGAGCAATATATGCATGGATTATTTATAAAGAAGTTACTGGAAGTAAAATCAGTCGTCGTAAGTTTATTCTTCAGCTGTGTAAAGAATTACGGTCTCCATACCTTGCATCCCGAAATCTGGTACTATACCCAGCACCACCGGATTTACCAACCACCAGCACTGTTACTAGCCAAAAAAGAAAAAATGTCAGTTAAAAATGATTTGTAAATGAAATCATACTTCCAATGAGTGCCACGGCTGTAACAAGGCAATGTGTGGCAGATGCCAAAAACTGCAAACTGTATGGAGTTCCAAATGTTTAAAATGAAACTAAAAGATTAAATCAAATTCTATCGTTAAGAGTTTATACAATTTCTTAAAACTGTTTATTTTTATTTTTTGTTTATTCCCAAATAAATAGTTAATTCTAAACTTGGTTTTTGTTGATTTAGGAACTTAGAGCCAAAATGATCCCTTCTAGGTAGGTAGGTTCCTTTTCTAGGTAGGTATGCTAAGCCTGACTTTCTAGTGTTAAAAATAACTCAATTTTTTCAACAAACACCTGAGGTTATTTACAATGGTTAATTACAAGTAGCCTGAACGCATGGACACGTATTAATGTTTAAAAGAGTAAAAATGCCTAAATTCTTTTTCAAGCAATATACTATGGCATGGTTAAGCTCCGAAATAAATATACGTATTAAAAAAACCGCGGGCAACGCGGTAGCGATTAGATAAATACGTTTGTTGTTTCGGCTGTAATTAACCCGATTTATCGAGAGTTACAACGAGAAATAAGCAATCAAAACTACTTAGAGTGCAAAATAAAGTTAAAAACTAATCAGTAGTATAAAAAGTGGACTTCTAAAAGGTGAATCAGTGAAATAATTATAACCAATTAACCAAAATACACCGAAGAGGTTAACTGATAAGCGCGATAAAAAGCAAAACATTCACTGAAGTCTTCACCAATGTTTAAGCGACATTGTCACTGTGAGCAAAATATCCCAGGCGACAATATTCTAGCTGGTTGTAATAAATAAACGGTAGACACTGTTTTCTCTGAACCGTTTAGGTGGAAGATAGTGCCTGGCGCCGAATAATGAAAAAGTTTTTGGAAAAAGGAAAAGATTGGGAGAGCGATAGCTCAGTAATGGACGATGAAATAAAAAGAAAAATGAGGGAGAATGACATCGAAGATGAAGAAAGAGGAGAGCATACGAAGAATAGAAAGCTCTCAACAAACTCAGCACGGAATAAACATGAATCAAAACTAGATGCCATAATTGAAATGATGAACAAGTTGGCAAAAGATGTCACAGAGATAAAGAACGACCCAAAAAGCAGTAAAGAAGCAATAGAACAGCTCATCGAAGATAATAAAAAGTTAAAGAAGAAAAACAAAGCCTTAAACAAGAAAACAAAGAAATCAAAGAGGAATTGAAATAAATCAAGGAGAATATGGAATTTATGGAAAAACAAAGATGGAAAACCAATGTAGTTTTGAATGGTATACTAATATATACTTATGATCAAAGAGTAATAAAAGAGATGATGCTGAATATATTCAAAACATATATGAAAATTGGGGTCAAAATCAAATATTCATACAAGCTGGGAACAAAAACCTGTCTGATCGAACTAGAAGATCCGGAAGAAAAAATCTAAATCATGAAGAACAAGTACAAACTAAAAAACCACAAGGAAAAAAAATATATATCAACAACGACACCACAATGAAAGAAAGAGAAATACAAAAAACTATAAGAATGATTGCTCGAGAAGAGAGAGATAAAGGCAACGACGTAAAGATTGTCACAAATAAATTGTGGGTAAATAAGGGACAATGGAAATTGAATAATAAAGAAAATAAAACAGACAAAGCAAAAAACTAATAAAAAACGGCAATGGAAAAACGATGACGAAACAGGCAATGAACAAGGACATGAGTAGTAGTAAAGCACTATACAAAGACCAGTATGAAAACATAAAAAAGAAAGAAGATGAGAAACGCTTACAAATACACAAGGCAACTGCAGTCAATGATATTAAAAGTGTGAAAACAACGGCAACTCAAAACTCCAGAATACATGAAGGATGGACAATAAGAACATGGAACGTAAGAGGTCTCAACAGTCAGGAGGCTGAACTTATAGAAGAATTTAATAAGCCTAAAATAGACATACTAGGAATCACAGAGACCAAAAGAAAAGGTAAGAGGACACAGTTTTTGGAAAATGGCCATTTTTTATTACTCAGTGGAGCACCCCTGTCAGAAAGAGCACGTGAAGGAGTTGGTTGTCTCATTAATAGAAACTTGGCTAGTAGCAATAAAGATTGGGAATGTATTACTGAAAGGATCCCAAAAATTAGAATGACAACAGAAGAGAAAAAACCAGTCAACATCTTTGTTATATATGGACCAAACGATACCGAAAGAGCGAACACCAAGGACATTTTTTGGGAAAAGACGACAGAGATAATAGATAGCGTAGAAGGTAACATAATAATAATTGGCGATTTCAATAGTAGAGTAGGCGTAAAAGACCAAGAATCCTCGAATGTACTAGGAAAACATGGAGAACAAGTAAGAAACAATAATGGTGAACGAATTATAGACTTTTGTAGAGGGAATGACCTAATAATTATAAATTCGTTTTTCAACACAAAGGT
This sequence comes from Diabrotica balteata, assembly GCA_918026665.1. Lineage (NCBI taxonomy): Eukaryota > Metazoa > Arthropoda > Insecta > Coleoptera > Chrysomelidae > Diabrotica > Diabrotica balteata. Next base: position 25,075,398 of record OU898280.1, read on the forward strand.
GTGCATAATTTACCAGATAAGTCAAGAGTAGAGGAGAAAAGTCCATTATTGACTATGTATTGGTAAACAGACCCTTAAGACAGTGTATCAAAGATGTCAGAGTCAAAAGGGGAGCAGTAATACCAAGAAAAAAAGACAGAACCCCAAGAAACCTCACCAACGCAGTTATTAGGTCATACAAGTTAACACATAAGAAAATAGTACAGAAATACTAAAGCTATGTAAACAATAGTCTACAAAAGTACTTAAACCAGAACTATGACTTAAAAGAAACTTGCCAAAAACTTTCGTCTATCATCTTTTTTGAAAATGGGTAAAATAACGCCCACTTCACAGTCTTTTGGGATCTTGTTCTCATTCCATGCTTTATTGAAAACTTTTCTAAGCATTTCATTTCCACTTTCTCCCATACTTTTTAGCACTTCCGCAGTTATCTTATCATAGCCAGCTGCATTTCCTCTTTTGAGCCTGGATATTATTTCTCTTATTTCTTCTATTGTTATTTCGTTTTGGTTTGGGTTCTCAGATGGGTTTTCTTCAGTGTTGTCTATTTCATTATTATAGTCTTTTTGAGTCAGAAGATATTCGAAATATTCTCTCCACCTGTTCATAATAACTTTCGTTCTCGCAGAGAATGTGAAATCTTTGTTTTTAATTTGTTTTGGTGTTTGTTATCTGTTCTCTGTTCTTAGGCTTCTCAGATTTTTGTAAAATAGTTTTTGGTAATCTTTCTCCAGCTTATTCCCAAAATCCTCCCAGCTCTTCTGTTTTGCTTCAATCAGCATGTTTTTTACTTTTGCCCTCTGTTGCTTATATTTTTAATAGCTTTCTGCATTCTGGTTCCCTAGATATTTCTTCCACGCTAACTTCTTGGATTTGACATCTTCTTTTATTTCATTACTCCACAATTCGTACATTGTCTGTTTTTATGGATTTTAGCTATTCCGCAGATTTGCTATCCCCCATCTATGAGAGATTCTTTAAGTTTTTGCCAAGTTTCTTCTAAGTCATAGTTCTGGTTTCAGTGCTTTTGTAGACTATTGTTCACATAGCTTTATTATTTTTGTGCTATATTCTTATCTGCTAACTTGTATGACCTAATAACTGCGTTGGTGAGGTTTCTTGGGGTTCTGTCTCTTTTTATTGGTACCTTCTGCGTGCGTTTTTGTTCCACACCTATACTAGTTCGGGATACTACCAGATAATGGTCGCTATATATTTCTGCTCCCCTTCTGACTATGACATCTTTGATACACTGTCTTAAGGATCTGTTTACCAAGAGATAGTCAATAATAGACTTTTCTCCTCTACTCTTGACTTCTCTGGTATATTTGTGCACATCTTTGTGTTGAAAAAACGAATTTATAATTATCAGGTCATTTCCTCTACAAAAGTCTATAATTCGTTGACCATTATTGTTTTTTACTTGTTCTCCATGTTTTCCTAGTACATTCGCCATATTATCTCTGTCGCCTTTTCCCAAAAAATGTCCTTGGTGTTCCTTTGTATCGGGATGTGGGTCACGATTAAACACTAAAAATTTGGTTTTGCTTAAGTTTATTTTAATGCAAATTTTCTCTCCTACCTCGTGAATACGATCAAACAGAATTTGGAGACTTTCAATATTATCTGACAGAATTACTGTATCGTTTGCATATCTAATCAGATTAAGTAGTTCCCTCTGATATTTATTCCATATGGTTGTCTTTCAAATGCTTTTTTTAATGACTAGTCCGTGTAAATATTGAACAATGTTGGCAACAAAATGCATCCAATATTTTGTTAGACAACTATAAGATACCTGTTAAAAGACACATGATAATTTAATAATTAAATCGGTCTTAGATTTAGTTTTTACATAATTACTTATGTGTCTAAATAAATAATTAAATTTTTTTTGGTACGCCTCTGCACTTTAATAAGTTGAATACGATTTCGTTGAAAAGTTATCATTAAGGGCTTCGTTAAGTGCGATGTTGCCAAGTAATCACCTTCAATTTAAAATTGTTTCAGTACATAGTGAAAAACCTTTATAGAATCAAAGTTGCTTTGAAATAATCAATTTATTAATTTCCAGACCATTGTTGTGAAAGTTATTTTTAAACAAATTAATATTATAAATAAACGTAAATAAAAAATAATCTAAAAAAACGTATAATTTTTTAGTAATAATGACAAGACAATTGAAGTGGTTCTAGCCAATTAAGCAAATATTGAATTGATGTTATTAACTTACTGAAGCGAATTGTGAAAGATTATTATAACTAATGAACTAACATAAGAAAACTTCACACAAAAAAATCAACAGTTTTTCGGCTATAATGTATCAAGATAATTTCAACATATTTTATAATATTGGCAAATTTTTGTGTGTGTTTCCTTACAGTGTTAAACAACAGACTTGGCAGAATATGTTACAGCAGATGATAATTTTTTTAACGCTGATTAGTGGAGTATATTATGTAGGAATTGCATACAACTTTTATATGAATAATATATATATGACAGGATATGATGTATTTTTTGAAACATTTGCTTTTTTTCTGTGTACAATTTTCAATTCTGGAATTCTTTATGTAGTAACTTTCAAGCGCATTTTGTGGAACCAGTTGCTCGAAAATATCAATAGTTTTAACGTCGATATTCCGAAAAAACTTGTTTATAGGAAAACATATTTTTGGTGTCTAGTGGTTGGAATCCTAGGATTCTCTACTCTTGAAATCAATAAGATATTTGGCTCAAGGAACATAATAATGACAATGGCTGAACTACACTTCTTAGTACTTTCTTTTCAGTTGATTATTATTATTTCTTGCCTGGCAGAATTAACATCTGTTATAACAAATAGACAAAAATATTTGGTTAATAAATTAAAAAATTTATTTTTAAAAAAGCATGGCCATGTATTTTCTAATATAAAACATTTTAAAAAAATGTATAAAAACATATATCTTATAGCCCAAGACGTCAATGAACTTTTTGGTTCATGGTATTTCTTTATTTACTTTCTCACATTCTTTCGGTATATGCAAAATATTAATATATTGCTGTCATTGTCAACCGATCCATTCTTAAAAATTGATTGTGGCAAGATTATAGTTGCAGTCATAGTGTTTGCAGCGTTTTATACTGTAAGTATACTTTTTACTTTTTTCTGTTCCTGCCACTTCCTTTCCATAGTTGCTAACAATATAAACCTTAAGCCTGGAATATCACACCTATTTTTTTTACATACACCTCACATATGGGTATCAGATACCCATTGATTTTTTGTGAAGAAATAAATAAAAAAGTAAATATTTTATGATTTCCAGGGACTGTCTAGTCACTATTGAATACACAGGAATCATTAAATCAATCATTTTATTTTCTCTCTCTTAATTGTAGTAATACAAAAGAAAAAAATATTAAAAATGTTTAAAAATATTTAACAAACATTTTCTAAAAAACCAGAAACCTAATTCAAAATATTTTACCTTAATATAACAACAAAATGGTCTTTCTAAGTAAAATCTAACACCTTTTGATTATTGAACTCATAGTCATTCTTAGCCAGGTATTTCAATTTCACTCATTTTGGTGACTGCATTTAGAACACAGTTTAGTTCTATGCTTCATGCAGTATGCTTTATGGCAAGCCGAGCATGCATGCTTCGTTTTTCTATCTTTTCCTTTGCAGAGATAACACCTAGTTTGCTTCACTAAACTTGTGGGATGTTGTGTTGGAAGGTCTTCAACTTGGAGAATGCCACAAATTGATTGCCTGAGTGATTTCGGTAAAGAAGGTATTTGAAGTCTCTCTCGCATTAGTGGTTCAATTAAAGCCATTCCCAAAGACTTCAGAAAAGATTTTCTATTATTAGATGCAGTTTCTTTCCAATGGGTATTTGCGAGAGAAAATAGCACCATTGCATTTATGCCACTTGCATCAAGCATGTTAAAAAAAATTCTTAGTGGCCATCGTCTGCATTTTCGTGATGTAGTATAAGAATGGCATAATTGATCGAACGTATCTGTACCTCCTTTTGATTCATTATAGGTGTGTATAAGGTTTGGTTTTCCTGTATCAGCATTTAATGAATTATCATGATGTAATGTTGACAGCAAGAGAACCACTTTTTTGGGATTTGGAGTGTATGAGATGATAGTTTTATTTTCGTCGAATGCAAATAATGATGTACCTACTTCTTTTTTACTGAAAAAAGACGGTGAATTCTCGTTTATTTTTTCTTAGTGTACCCAAGATAGTAGTTTGAATTGTCTCATCATTTCATCAGCAAGAGGTATTGAAGTAAACCAATTATCTACTGTTATATTTCTGTTGGTTCCATGTATTGGTTCCGACCATTTCCGAACATAAAAAGCTGGTACTGACTCCTTATCCTGTGTTTGGACTTTTCCAATATATGGAATAGCGTTAACCATATAAAATGTTTTAGAGTCATTCATCATCATTATCTTTATTCCATATTTGTCGGGCTTACTACTCATATAGATTTTAAATGGGCATTTCCACCTAAATCCTACGAGCTGTTCATCGATAGTACAATGCTGAAAAGGGGTGTAGTATGATGTACAGTTGCTTATAAAGATTTCCCATAATTCGCGAATGGGTGCAAATTTATCCGCTGCTTTTCTTGCCTTGCTCTTCTAGGGACCAAAGTTCATCAACACTAGAGTTAGAAACACGTAATGCACCAGATATGAACAATAACCCAATGAAGGCTTTAACTTCTATTTTATTTGTCAATTTGGTGTAACTTTGCGCTGTGATACTTTCACGTTTGCGAATGATTTCTTCATTTGTAAAAAGAACGATAATATCTAACATTTCTTCATTAAATAGTAAGTTCCAGGCTTCTTCAGGAGACTGAAGTATCCTGGCATTTCCTTTGCCGCCCGGTAAACATATAACAAGATTTGCGGCTGTTGTACGACCACGCCTTGAGGGCTGTTCTGTAGACCAACGATGCCCGTTTTTTCCAAGTAAACTTGCATCATTTCTCACTGGTTCATGATCTGTTTCACTATCACTTTGTTCACTTTCATCAGTGTCGGTATTGGAGTTTTGTTCTTCGACATAATCCTCCTCAGATTCAGAATCCGTACCAAAGGTATTTTCACCATCATCCTCGTTGTTTTCATTATCAAATAAATGTTCAGCTTCCCTTTCCAGTTCAGCTTGGGTTAACGGACGACGTTTTTCCCAGTTTTCTTTCCAGCTACATGAAGCCATTTCACTAAAAAATAATTATAAGAAAAATTAATAAATTATCGGAAACCTCACACATGGGTGCTACATACCCTAGCGCTTATTTAATAAATTCTCGTGATCGGAAATGTCGCTCAAACGAGACAGCAACTACAAACTTGTCCTTGGCAGACTACAGTACAGTACATAAATTCGTATATGCCTCCCTAATACGACTGCGAATGATATTTGTGATTTTTATAGTTTAGAGGAAAACTAAGCTAAAAATGACTAGTTCCTTTTATTTAAATAAATCTTCAGTAATTTTAAAGTATCCAGTCTCTTATATTCTTATATTGGCAGCCGGAAAATAAAAATATTTATATCATCAATAATAAATAAAATTATTATCTTTCGTTAGTTCCCAAAAATCGATTATGCGACCTACACATTAGAAAATATTTAATATTTACCAAGGGGAAGAAAAACCCCAATAATTGGAACCATAATTTGATGGGTTATTAAAAAAAACAAAATTTTTCCTTTTCAGTTAATGTGAAAAATATTCATATAACCAATAATAAATAAAATTATTATATTTAGTCAGTTGCCAAAAATCGATTATGGGGCCTACACATTAAAAAATATTTAATATTTACAAGGGAAGAGAAACCCCAAAAATTGGAACCATGATTTGATGGGTTATTAAAAAAAACAAAATTTTTACTGTTTAATTAATGTATTGTATCAGATTTAATTGATAAGTTTGGAAAAGACCAAAATAAGTTGTATACTTTTTATGTAACGCACTTTAAATCAAACTTTGTTCTTGTGAATCAGACGTACCGTTCCCGTCATAAAAAACTGGTACAACTCTTATAACCGAAAATTGTGTTTTTCAAGTTGTGTAAGTCAGAAGAGATTACTTAACGGAGAAGTTTTTATTAAAGATGTATGCAAAGAAAAGTCCGGTAGTCCAAAAATGCTTCGAGCTCAGTATTTACGATCTAGTCAAGGAATATTGGCAAAAAAAGCCTACAATTCCTTTTATTGAATCGTACAAATACGTAAGGATACAACTTAGTAAGGACATTTCGACTTCAAGAGAATTACCCTGTTTTAAAATAGAATTAGAACACTTGGACAGCATAAAAGTAGGATATCTTAGAGACTACTCAGAATTCTCACAATATATCCGGAATAGCATGTTCCAAGCTGACATAAAGTCTATGTTCCCTAATTATTCATATATTTTTTCGGATGCATCTAAATCAGATTTAAAGGTTACATCTGCCTTTTACGATCCAGATCGAAAATTTAGTACAGTAGTAGATCTAAATATTAAAACCTCGATATATACCGCTGAACTAATAGCAATATTAGAAGCACTTAAATACATTAGTAATTTCTTAAGAACAAAATCTAATTACGTTATATTCTCTGATAGTAAAAGTTCAATACAAAAAATTGAAAATATTTCTAAATATAACAATATTGGATTTAATTATGTGTTATCTGAAATTATAAACCTGGTGGGTACAATGAAATTAAGAGGATCTAATGTAATGTTTTGTTGGATAAAAGCCCATTGTGGAATATTAAATAATGAAATAGTAGACACAATTGCTAAATATAATGAACCATCTAAAGAATCAGAATATAAATGTGTAATTGAGGATCTAAATTCTCATCTAAGGAAAAAAATGTTAAATTCATGGCAAACAATGTACAATTTGTCCAACAAAGGATTATATTATAAAGATATTAAACCAAAAATACAGTCCTCAACGTGGTTTAAAAACTCAAATTTTAATAAAGATATGATTAGAATACTATGTAGAATAAGATTTAACCATGCTCTGTCTCCGTTACATAAGTTCAGAATTAATTTAGCTGAAACTCCATTTTGCGAATGTGGCGAAGAAGGCTCAATTGAGCATTTAGTTTTAAATTGCTCATTAAATACACGATGTATAAACCAATTTATAATAAAAATATACGAGTATATCAATAAGGAAAAAATTCTTATTAAAAGACCTTTTAATTTATCAGATTTAATAAAAACCAATAACTTGCATATTTATGAAATAATTTTTCGCCACGTACGTGAAATGAAATTGAATTTCTAAATGTATTATTGTAACAGTGTATATATTTCAAATATAAAAAGTTAGTTATATAAGTCCTTTGTTTTAACCCAGTTGTTAACCTTTCTATCCGTGGTCTAATTTTGTGTTGTGCAAATCGCCTTGATAGACCCCTAGGCGTATGTATAAATCAGCAAAACCATATATTTTCCTTTTCCTTCCAGTAAAAAAAAACTAAAAAAAAAATAAAAAAAAGAAATAATAAAAAAAATAAAAACAAAATAAAAAAAAAATAAAAAAAAAAAAATAAAATAAAAAAAAATAAAAAAAAATTAAAAAAAATATAATGAAAAAAAATTAATGTAGGTACGTACTTATATGTAAGTCAATAGAAGTTAAGATTTTATTGTTACGGGTTCTCTCTATAACAATTGTTTAAAAAATTAATTAATAACTCAAAACATAATAGGCTAATGGACTATGTCTCTAGTCATAAAATAAAACTACACACACACACACAAGTTGTGTAAGTTGAGCTTGTCACATGTGTCATTTTAATTTTAAGGGCAACGTTGCCAGTATTACGAAAATATTATTTTAAACCAGCTAAAAGCACAGCTGTGCCAGAGGTCGCAAGTTTTTAGTATACTAAAAACTAAAACAATATCAAGTATTCTCGATCAGTCAGTCACATTTATATTTATTTTCTTCTTAACGTGCCCTATCAAGTCCCCTTAACGTTGACGATTAACATGGCGAAACTGTCTCTGTCTCGAGCTATTCTAAATAGTTGCTCAGCTTTCTTTATTCCTGTCCACTCCCTGATATTCTTCAACCACGAGGCCTGCTTTCTACCAATTTCTCTGCGTCCTTCGATTTTACTCATCATAATAAGTTGAAGAATATTATATCGGTCTTCCCTTACTACGTGTCCAAAATAGGCCATCTTTGTACATTTGATGTTATCAAGCAGCTCGCGAGCAGTATTTGCTCTCTCAAGGACTGCCACATTTTTTGTCCATGGAATTTTTAGTATACGTCTGTGCAGCCACATTTCAGAGGCCTCCAGACGATTAATGGTGGATATTTTTAATGTCCATGCTTCGACACCGTATAAGAGGACTGACCAAATGTAGCATTTAACCATGCGCTTTCGAAGTTGAAGTTGCAAAGTTATCATTACAGAAGAATGACCTCATTTTTAAAAATGTCGTGTGGGCTATCTCGATTCTACATTTTATCTCTTGATCTGGATCTAGTTGTTCAGTAATATGGCAACCAAGATATTTAAAACTGGACACTCTTTGAATTATTTTTGAATTTATTTTATACATTTATTTAAATATACATCTTAAAATTTTCTATTAATTATGAAATTTTCCATTATCTCAGTACCCATACATTGATTCGTGTAATTTATGAAAATATTATATCTATTATAATTTATGAAAAAATTTCAATTCAAATATAATGATAGATAATAAATCTAGACACGACTTTAAATTTATGTTTAATTTTAAATCGAGAGTTGCGATTTTTTTCTAGTAAAGTGTAGCACAAAACTTTATTGAGTTGTGGAATAGTAGAGTAAATAAAACCCACTGGAAAAAATTAAAATTTAATTTGAAATTAATAAAAAATGAATAATTGTTACAGTAAACAAGTGTGGGATTTTATTATATGTATTACAATTCGAAAAGTTAATATTTTGTCATAGCTACATTCTTATTATTCACTTCTTGTAATCTTCTGGGAACTGAGTTAATGTAATTTAGTGACAAATTTTCATGTTCGGCCAAGCTTTCCCAGGTTTCTTCAATGATGGTCCATAAATGATCTCTGTTTTGGGGAACTACATTTAATTTTTGTATTTTGTTGCTATTTTCAATTACCTACACGGGATTACCGTGTAGGTAATCCCGTACACGGTGGGCTGTGAGGATTGAACAGTTATCATGCTGGAAAATAAAATTATTGTTAGAGAAAATTCGCCGATCCTTGTTGAGTTTCACGACAACGTCTGCCTCGTTTCGTTACCCTTCTCAACCTGACTTGAATTCCCCTCGACCTCAATCTTATATCGGCACTTCCATCTTACGTCTCTACGCCCTCGTACATTCGCCATCGTCCAAATCAACAAATTCCTTAACTAAAGGTCATAAAACCTTGGATCATTTCCAGTGTAAAATCTAACACGTACCAATAAATAAATTCTCTCTTGGGGATTTTTAATGCATACACAAAGACAAGAATATTTATATAAAGCTTAAGGGCGTACTACAAAAGTTTATACATAAATATTTCATAGTGAAAAACAAATTTTTAACATATTGGCGTTCCTACAACTCCCACTCACACATTTTTTGTTACATAACACAATTTATTAATTGATATTATTATTTATATTAATTTATAAAACGGAATTTAAAACAGATTTAAAACAGAGGAAGGCAATTAGTCAACTAACCCCTAAAAGTCGTCTAGCCCCAGTCTCCCCTATTTAACGAAGGCCTATTCTTTTTGGAGATGTTTAAAATTATAGTGGAAAAGGAAGTATTTTATGAATTAAATTTATTATCTTTATTTACTACATAAAGCACAATAAGCATTTTGTTTTATGAGTATTTTTATTGTTTAAGGTCACAATAACTGTTTATATAAGGAAAATCGAGAAAACTAATCTGATTAAGATTGTTTTTCATTTTTGTAATGGCTTTTCATTTTATACATAAATTATGCTGTATTTAAAACCATAAAACTTTAAGAACGAATATATTTATAACAAACAAGCCCATTTTTGAAATATGACGACAAAGGACACATATTGTTTAACCGCTATTTTTCAAATTGGAAGGTACATCGGCATCTTTCCCTGGAATGTAGAAAAAAATTCTTTTGGAAACATTCTACAAGAATTTTTGGTATTTTTATTATCTCTCGCTGGTGTAGTAATCGTGTTAGTATCGCTTATACTAGAACCTCTTGAAGGAGGAATTGCTGCAATGATCCTAAAGCCGTTGATCATGAGTCAAACCGTGGTGTTTGGTGTAGGTATATTGCATTCCATGACTTTTAGGAGAGCTATATGGAAAACAGTCGTAAAAGGAATTTATCAAATAGAATTTTCGCTGCAGGAAAGTTATATGAAAAAAATTAGTCGTTATGGATTATTAGTAATTTGCCTTATTAACCGTTTACTGAACAATATCAGTCACGCATTAAACGAATTTTTATGGCAAGCAGTATTAAGGGATTTCTATTATTTATGGACACTTATTCGGCTGATAGTTATCCTTGCTTTTGCGATAGAAGTATTGAATACCGTCGCATTTAGATACATCTGTCTATACAATAGTATAGAGAATTTGATCAATATCAGTCGTGATAACATTTTTGTACACGTTCGACTTATTAAAACTATTTATAAGGATCTTTTTATTATTACTATGAATATTAACGGACTTTATAACATTTGGGTTTTAAACTTATTAGTTGGAACTCTTTTTGAATACATTCACGATTTTAGCTTAGCGCTGGACATAATTCTAGGTTATGTACCGGATATTAAGGAGAGTAATTTAAAAATAATGCTTATAACTATTGATTTCGTCTCTATATATACAGTAAGTTTCGTTGTTGTTTGTTTGTGTTTAAATGACTGCGGAAACTAAATCCATTCGCCAATCGTACAATTTGTACTCATTTTTTCATTGGTCATTGTTTCCTATCTTATCTTATCTTAAATTTTTACTAATACTAATCCTAGCAATCCTAATATTACTAGTATTGATCTCTAATATATAGTTTTTTTTTTCTATTAGGTGCTTGATGAGGTCCTCAGAGATCCGCAGTAAACTCTTCTGCAGCTATCTACTTAATTCAATAGTTACTTTACTGTGGGCTGTCCAAGTTTCTCATTTTTTCTCTTTTTTTATTTTTATTTATTATTGTTTTTTTTTATTATTTTTTTTTCCTTTTTTTTCTAACAAATTACAAAGAAATACTTACTCTATATTTTCAATAACAATTTGAGTTTAATATCTAAAACATGTTTATACAATAATCTATATAAAAACTCATTGTTTTCTAATGTTAATAAATAATTTAAATTAATGGGATGGTGGACATCGGTCAAAGAATACAGCGAATTTAAAAAATTATTAACCTTATTGGAAATAAGAGAACAGTCTAAAATTTTATGTTGTAGGTTACCCATCTGACCACAAGTACATTGTGGACTATCAGCTAGATTCATTTTAAACATATATGATGGTGTAAGACAGTGGTTAAATCTCATTCTGCATATAGTTCTTGTCATATCCTTTGTCGACTCCATTTTAGCAAACCAAGATTTATCCGTAATATGGTTTCTGATTGCTCTGTAATGGTTTCCTGTATTTATATTCTCATTAATATACCTTTCTTTCCATTCCTTCTTAAGCTCTTTGAACGTGTCTGATTCTATATCTCTAGACGTACAAAGATAATGAGTTAATACTCCTTGTGTCACAGCGTTTTTTGCCAATTCATCTACTATCTCATTTCCAGTATTCCACAATGGCTTTTAATCCATGCCAACTTAACAGTTTTGCCTTGTTGCTGAAGTTCTTTAATTTTATTTATTATATATAATTCAACGTAATTTACTTTTGATTTAGGATTTATGGCACTAATTTTACTTAAGCACTTTTGCTGTCACTATAAATTATAAACTTTGAATGATTTATATTAGATAAATATTTTAGTGCTTCCACTATCGCTATTAATTCAGCTGTGTATATACTCATGATGGAATTGAGTTTAAACATTTTACTGTTTTTATTATTGTTATCCCAGTATGTACATCCCACACCTTCGATACTTTTGGATGCATCTGTATATAGTATATAACAATCTTTGAACAATTGTGAACTGTCAGATATAAACATTAATTTTCTTAAAGATAAAGGCAAATTGCTGTAGTCTCTTAAGAAGTATACCTGAACTTTTTTTAGAGTATTAAAGTCAATATTGTAATTTTGGTTTATGTCATATTTATATAGTTGTTTATCATATATTGTCATTTTTGAATGGAAATCTACTATATTTAGAGTTTTCTATTTTATTCTATATTTTTCTGTTAAGTGTGCGCTAAAACAGCTGGTGTATTTTGAATATTAAACTTGACTTTTTCTTGTAGAATCTAACTAAAAGTCTGATGCCAAGTATTTTTCGTCTTATACACATTGGTATTTCACAGCATTCGACTTGTAGGTTACTAATGGGTGTAATTCTTAGGGCTCCTATACACAATCTAAGGCATTTATTAACGATTTTGTCTATTTGACACTGTGATGCATCACTGTATACTATTGATCCATAGTCGATTATAGCTCTTATATTATTTTTAAATAATAACAAAGAATTATTTGGATCTGCTCCCCATCGTAAGTGTGATACGAATCGAAGAAGATTTATTCCCTTTTCTGTTTTTTTTTAATATATTGTCTATATGTTCTTTTCCAGAGAAGCTGTCTATCAAGAGTAATGCCCAAATATTTAACATAACTGTGCACTGGATAGGAGACATTGTTTATTAAGATGTAGTTGAATATCTCTTTTCGTTTTCTTGTAAAAATACATAATTTATTTTTCGAACTAGAGAAATTTAGTCCATGTAATTTACTCCATGTTTTAATATGTTTAACTCCTTTTTCAATGGATTTGACTGCATTTTCTATTTGAATGTGTTCTTGATAAATGACTATATCATTTGCAAATTGTAAAATTCTTGTAGAGTTTAAATTTTTTACTAGATCAGCAGTATAAATTAAATATAACAACGGGCTTAATATTCATCCTTGACGTAAACCATCCATCGCTAGCCTTGGACCAATTGTGTTACCATTTACCGATATATAAATTTTTCTTCAGTCATATAGTTTTATTATTTTTTGACAGAAACATTCAGGAAGACCTATTTGTGTTATTTTGTTGTATAGTATATTTAAACTAACGTTGTCGTATGCTGATTCATTATCTAATAAAAGAGCTGTTACTGAAGAATTTGACGTAAACGCTAAATTTATATCTGTTACCAAGTGGCTCACTACTTCCACAGTAGAATGATTTTTACGAAATCCAAATTGTGTTTGTGATATTTTATTATTTTTATTATTTTTTTCTAACCATCTTTCGAGCCTAAGTTTTATCATTCTTTCCAGTGTTTTTGTTATGCAGTTCTGTTCTGCCGAATCAGAATTTCGATTTGCTTTAAGTATAAGAATTACCCGGTACTCTCTTTAACTATTTGGACTATCTTCTGATTGCCATATTTGATTAAACAATTTTAATAGTGTTTCTTTTCTCTTTTGATGTAAATTTGCCAACATAATATAATGTATAATTATCTATTCCCGGAGAGTGTTTTCTTGTTCTTAAGACTTATTTCTAATTCGTATAAACTAAATGGCACTGAAAGTGGATGATTAGAGTTTTTCCTTTCAATTACACTAATTTTTGTAAATATATCATCTGGACACAATTTTCTCAAAAACTTCTCAACCCACTCTTCTTCGGTTACTGGATTTATTTGTGGTTTCAAGATGTTTTGTAAACGTTTGACTTGATTCCACATATTTTTTATTTGTGTATTTTTGTTTAAAGTTTCACAAAAAATTTTCCACACATTACGCTTGCCCTTTAATATAATTTTTTTTTGTTTTCTGCTACACATTTGTTATAATTTTTATAATTTTGTATATTGGACTGTAACTTAAACTTGCGTAAAGCAAGTTGTTCTTCTTACATAGCCTTTTTACAATTGTCATTCCACCAAGTTTTCCTAAATCGTAGACTAGTTCTTGTTCTTTTCTCCGGTATGCATATTTTAAAATTTTCGTTTAATTTATTTAAAAATTGTTGGTAATCTAAATTATTATCGCGTTCCATGAAATTATCAGTGATAGAGACCAGAAGGTGAAGAGAAAAGGAACCAGTTCGCTTTATTTATATTCCATTGGAATTTTGTATTTATACATTCAGCTTTATTAACATTAATATTTGACTTTATAACAATAACAAAATAATTTGATCCTAAAGTATTGTCCACAACATCTCAATCGAAACAATGACTAATATTTTCTTAGCATATTGTAAGGTCTATTGCCGATTTATTAATACTATTAGGTCTAGGCAGCCAAGTTTCTTTGCCGTTATTTAAAAGTACGAGATTACAATCCTCAATAGCTTCTAACTGATTTTTTCCTATAGTGTCTACAGTATTACAACCCCAAACAAAATTGTGGCTATTAAAATCACCACCAATTATAAAAGGCTTCTCCAAACTATCAAAAAACTTTTTCCATTCATTTACCAAAATTTTGAGATTTGGTTTTACATAAATAGAATAAATGTTAATCTTTTTACCGGTTGTAATTTTAATTGATATGCTATTACACATTACGTCATTGATTGGATGAAACGTAGGACTATTATAAAAATTATTTTGTTTTTCAATAGTATGGCCACACCACCATATCCTTCATCCCTATCATTTCTAAAGATTATAACCCGTAAAATTAATAAAGTTACTTTTCTTTAACCATGTTTCTGATATTAGTCCTATATCTATTTTATTGTCATACAAATTTTTTTCTAAATAACTCTTTTTGTTTTAATTGACCGCGCATTCCATTGAAGAAATGATATGTTAACCATCACGATTTAATAATAATTGTGAAATATTGTTTTTCAGTAATTCTAAAGTTTTTTCATCTAAATTGGGATTAATCTGATTTAAAGTTGTTGAACTAAAGTTTACTATAATTTCTCCTATATTACTTTGATTATCGTTTTGTATCTGTGTTTTATTATGATAAATAGGGTTGTTAAAATTATAACATTTGGTGTTTGCAAGATTTTTCTGTGTGCTTCCATTATCTCTCTGTCTACGTTACTAGAATCAATACTACGTGATCGTTTTCGTTTATATATTGTATATTTATTGGAAGTACTTTTTTGTTCTTTACTTACTGTTAAATAATATTTTCTATATTTGTTATCAGCTTCGCAATATGTTATATTTTCAGTATTCATAATCATTTTCATATACTCCTGTTTTTCTCTTTCCGTACAATTTGCTCCCTTGTCAGTAGGGCTATGTTTTCCTTTGCACAATACACAAAATAGATTGTTAGGATTGAAACAATTTGATTTATTATGTTCTTCACCGCATCTTTTACACCTATCTTTTCCCCTACATTGAGCACGTATATGTCCAAATCTCCAGCACTTTAAACATTGTAGCATTCTGGGTGTGTAATTTTCAACCTCAAAAATATTTTTTTCTATTACTACGTTGGTACGTATAGACTGGCTTTTAAACGTTACGATTACAGTTCCAGTTTTTACATAGATAGTAGATTCATTTTCTTGTACCACTTTCTGCATTAATATTTTTACATGTAAGACTTCAAACCTCATTCCAAACAGGTTAAATTAATGATAACAAATCATCCTCTTCTATCTCTTTATTTACAGATTTTATAACTCCTTTTCTTTGAGTAAAAAACGTTGGAATATATGCCTCGTACTGTTTGCTTTTTAAATTATCAGATTCGATTAATTTATTAGCACTAGTAAAATTATTAAGTTCTACGTGGTTGCTCAGAAATTTCCTCATCTTCAAAAAGGCAAAATACCAGCTACTGCAGCTTCTTATAGAGGGGAAGGTAGAAGGAAAACGTGGTCCTGGTAGACGGCAGGCGTCCTGGTTGAAGAACATTCGTGAGTGGACTGGTTTGGATTCTCAATCTTTAATAAGAAAAGCCAGGGACAGAAATGATTTTGCTGAGGTTATCGCTAACCTTCATTGAAGACGGCACCCAAAGAAGAAGTCAAAAAGGCTTCTCGTGATTGCTCTATTCATGATCAAATTTCTGATTTTGGATTCAGATCTTCGGTAATCCAGACTCCAAGTATTTTATATTGTCCACTTGCTCAATATCTTCATTTTTTATCTGTATCCTTGTAATGATTTTGCCCCTTTTACTGATAATCATGGTTTTTGTTTTCTTTATGTTTATTGTTAAACAAACATAAATCAAATTGTGTTTAGAAACGTCTGCAGGTCTATCTCACTGTCCGCCATAATGACTGTATCGTCAGCATAACGGATGTTATTTATATTTCCACCATTTATCTTGATTCCTTCTGTACCGTTTTCAAGTGCTTGCGTAAATAACTCTTCGGAACCTATCTGATCTTCAGGTTTTTCCTCCATCCCTCCACAACGTGTGACTTGTGAGGAAAGGCTTAGTATCTTGAAAGTTACTTCGGGTGGCCTGGGTAATGGAATACCCTCTGTTTCTCATGACTGTGGTTAGGCTACCTATCTGTAGGGGTAGCACACATATCTGTCGGCTTGTCTCCCTATTTACATTACTGACTTTACTCGTATATAGAAGTTACTATAGCATGACTTCGAAACTTCCCTAAAAAATATGTGTGTTTCGAACAGAGGACCTTAACGGTACGTATTTTATTATTCCTAGCGCTTGTCTGATTGTAGAGTTTTGAACGGTTTGGATCTGTTTCCTGTTTGTTTGGCAGATCTGTCCCTATGCTGCAGAGGCATACTTTAATGTTGTCAGGATAATACTGTTTACAACTCTGATCTTTGTTTTAAACCTCAGGTTACTTTTCTGGCCTATTAGCGAAGAAAGTTAACTTTCCTTAATGCCTTAGCTTTGTAGGTCGTTTGGTTTACATGTTCTGTAAACGTCAGCTTTTTGTCAAGCGTTATGCCTAGGTATTTAGCTTGGCTAGTCCATTTTATTGGAATGTTGAGTAACGTTAGATCTCTATTTTTTTACCTCTTCTGTTCTGGTACATGACGGCCTGTGTCTTTTCTAAATTTATTATTTCTATCTTATGCACCAGGCTAGTATGCGATTTGGAGCTCTTTATGGGTGAATTAAAGCTGGATCTTGTTATGTACTACATGCTGCTATTGCGGTGCTTGTGCGTATAAACTCAATAACGATCTGGGATCGGTGGAATTCTCAGCTGTGTAGATGGTGTACAGATTAGGCGACAGGGTTGACCTCATTCCGAACCCGGACAGGGTTGAGCCTATCCGGACTCAACCTCCTGTTATCTAGGTACGATGCAAGAAGACATGTTATCGCCTTACTATATTCATGGTCGTTCATTTTGTACAGCAAGTTTTCATGCCATACTATGTCAAAGGCTTTACTGATAGCAGCTGTATACATCTTTTCATTAAAGCCCTTTGTTATGTATTCAGTTAATCGCAGTACTTGTAGTAGTTCGCATGAGTGTTCCATTCTGAATTCAAACTGTGCTTCAGGTACTGCTCCTATTGCTATGGATTACTCTATCAGCCTAGTTAATATCACTCTTTCTACAATTTGCTTATTGATGATAATAAGCTTATAGGCCTGTAATTTTGTGGAAATGTCCCGTTTGTCCCTGGTTTTCCAATCATCATAACATGAGCCCTTTTGTGACTATCTTAAAAATATATTAGTTTTAGCATATCATTGATAATGTTGGTGATATACACTATCACTTTCGTTGGAAAGTTCTTCAGCGCTCTGTTTATGATGTTGTCCGGTCCCAGTGCTTTCTTTGCGTTGGTCAATTGTTTTATCTCTTTAGGGGTGGTACGCATAATACCTATTCTGCCCTTTCTTCTTCTTAGATTTTTTTCTCTTCTTTCTACTTCTTCTGTGAAATCTAGATCTTCGTAGGAAATAAGTTTCAGCTAGTGGATATGATATTAATGTTTTTCGACAAAAGTCACAGCCAACCGCGTTATTCTCTACCGTGGATATCACTGTGGTTTTTACCAGTAATCCTGGGTAGGCATCCGTTGTTATAATTCATAAAACTGAGTCGTTAGCGACAAAGAAAGTGATTTTGTGCTTATTGAGCCGTGTTAATGGGATGTGTGTTTCTATGCCTAAGTGCGAGCAAACTTGGGCACGATAGTAGATCGCAAAAACAAAAAAAGTGCAAAAATAAAGGAAAGAATTAATTACTTCTTAAAAAATCTATAAAAACTGCTATTTAGTGGAGAAAAAACATTCTGTACGAAAAGAGTTTAATCAACTTAATACTTTTTGAAAAGTAATATTTCTACCAGAGTAATTGAGTGCCTCAACTGAGCATAAAAAATATTTTTGTATTAAAATCTAAAGAATTACATTTCAAATATATTTATTTTGTATTTCTTTTAGATACTAACGATCATCACGGCTATGTCCTGCGATAAAGCTGAAAAAGGTGCCATTCGTCTCGCAAAATTATGTAGCATATTGCAGGCCGATGTTCGGGATCCGATTCTGATCGAAGAACTTAATGAGCTATCCAAATTTATAATAGAACTAAGGCCTAGGTTTACTGTTTATGGATTTTTCGACGTAAATCAACAAACTATACCAGTATTTATATCTGCTCTTACTACATATCTGATAATTTTGATTCAGTTTAAAGTACAAAAATAATGTATGTTGTAAATATGCTTTAGTGAATATGCATTTAGAATAATATAACGTGTATCTAGAAAATAGCTGTGATGATTATTATACCAACCTCCTTAGAGGAGACGGTACCTAAAGAAGAAGAAGATAGTGCACACTAGCTCTATCTCTCTCGCATTGTGTGACGTCACGTGCGAAGCAAAGTTTCTATTAGAACACCAAGTTTCGTTGTTTGCTTGTACTATCGCGTCTCGTTGGATATATCTTAAAGTTAAAGGAATAATAAATTTCGATGATATCACACATAAGCTTTGTTTTATTCACTTTTAATGATATGCATTAATTAATGAAATTATGATTACGAATCTATGATTATTTACCGCGGTATGATTTATTTGATAGATAAAAAATTGTAAAATTTCTTTTAGATTTATTAATATTATTAATTTTATCGACTTTATTAAATTAATGTCGATAATTTACGAAGTGTAACAATTTTTCTTTTAATTTAAAATACTAAGAAAATTGTAATCAATAAATTCCATTTATTATATTAATTGTTAGAGTAATTAAAATACCCTGCAGTGTTAAAACTATAATTTATTTTCATAATTTCTTACGATGCACAACAATATCAAGCATACAGAATTTGACGTTTTTTATTTGAAAATTATTTATAAAATAGGGGCATATTGCGGGGTATGCCCATGGAGCTTTGAATTTAAGTGTTTGGGAAATTTCTTACAGATAATATTTAATTTTGTTCTGCTTCCGTGGAACCATATTGCAATAACAGTGTTCAATTCGACGATACCTACTTCGGTTATATCGACAGAGTATATTCTCATAATAATAGCTGGTTGTCAATATGCATTTTTTACTATAACCATAATTTATATACTAGTTTTTAAAAGAAGAGATTGGAAGATAGTATTTGATAAACTTAGCATTTCAAAAATACCCATCCAAAAGCAAATTATTCGAAGATCATGTCGATATATTTTATTAGCAATATGTTGTATGGTTATACTTTATTCTGATATTATGTTTCGAACTGATATAAAACGAACTATCTTACGAAAATACTTTGTAATCATTTATTTTCAATTAATAGCAGCAACAGCTTGTCTTGAAGAACTAATTAATGTCATATGTCAAAGACAAAAGAACTTATCTAAACATATAAAGCTTTTGCTTATAGAAAAACATGTAAACATTTACATTAATATTAGAAAAATTAAACGTGAATACAGAGATATATTTTGGATTTCCAATAGTGCAAATTCAATATTTCAGATAATTTTTTTGAATTTACTGAGTCTTATATTTTTTGAGTGCATTTGTGATTTAAATTTGTTCTTGTCCAATATATTCCAAACATTCTACATATTTAAAAGCCTGCATGTAACGCGATCAATTATGTATACAGCAGTATTCAGCGTAAGTATGTTTTTGCCGTAAAATAACTTAAATTTAAAATTTATATTAACAGCTGAAAGTGTCCGTTTGCTGTTTGCATACTAAAATTTGTCAAAAAATCTTTGAATCTTACTGCAATGTTTATTTGAATTTTTTTACAGTCTTATACCATCAAGAATAAAAATAAAATTAATTTATAACATTTATTTACTTCACCGTACAAATTTATATTATCGACTGACTCGTAAATTACTCGGTGCAATGTTCCGGAATCCCATCGAATATCTCTGCAGCGTTAAGTCAGGATTAGAATGTTCGATGCCTTTCGAGAGATTTATCTTAAGCGGCTTTCATACTCGGGCGATAAAAGATAAGCGATATATCCTAAACGTTATGCGATACGCGATACGCATAAACAGATACTTAAAATCTAAAAATAGAGACGATAAAAAAGGTTCACTTCCGAGCGATTGCACAACATATCGCAAGTGATATATCGTTCGAAATGCTACGTGTCGGTCGCCCTCGCGATTTATTTCACACGATATTTCAAGCTATTAACATGTCGGGAAGAAAAGAAGACAGTTCTGTGATTCTTTTTATTAATTTAGTGAAAGCTCATAAGTGCATCTGGAATTACTTCCATACTGCTCACAGTAGGACAGATGTGACGAGCACTGCATGAGGGAAATTGCATCAGAAATAAAAGATGTAGGTAAATGCAGTGTTTGTTTATTTATTTATTTATTTATTAGGTGAGACAGGCCAGTAATCAAATTGTGAACTTATAGTTTAAATATTTATATACAGATTTAAAGAACTCATCGTACCTACTAAATAACTGGATCTTGTAAACCGACACATTTCCACTGTGTAGGGATTGCACCAGCTGGTTTTAAAAAGTATCAGCTGGTTTTAAAAAGTATTCTACTAGTTTATTTCGTAAGAGGTTTGCTGCATTCAAATTGCTGTTTTCACTAAACATACTATTATCTGGCAATGCTGGTACCATGCATCACTTCTTAAAGGGCTGTGGAACATAAGGTTGCCCTTCTCGTCTTCATATAAAATTATGAAGTACGCATGCTGCCTTAATAGTTTGCACAGCATTACTCGTGTCAGTATAAATTGGTCGGTCAAATAGACGAAATTTTGAGGCATGTATGTCCAAAACTACATTCCACACATTTTTTACCTCTTAAAAGTCGAAAATTAAATATTTTTTTGGCATCATTTAATACTCCTTTTGAAAAGGGCCGCATTATATTATGTTGGAGAGGAAATGCTTCATCTGCCACCAAGTAGAATGGAAAAGTATTATCAATTGCCTCGCCTGGCAAGAAAGTTGCTTTTGGTATGTTCAATTTGTAATTAGGCAATAATTTGCCAATTGTTGATATGCAAAATACAGCACCATTACTATTCCGTCCATAGTCTCTGACATATATTGCATTGAACATTCCATCTGCGTCAGATAATGCCATCAGAACAATTAAAAAGAACCCTTTATAATTATAATATGATGACCCTGTATTAGGGGCACACTGAATGCGGAAATGTTTTCCGTCAAGAGAACCAATGCAGTTAGGTAAATTCCATAACTTATAATAACGTTTTGATATTTGCTTCCAAGTTTCCTCGATTGGTTGAGCCATATACTGTGGTTGTAAGTGGGACCATATAGCATCACAAGTCGAATGAACAAGGTAACTGATGGTTGATTTCTTCTAATTAGCCTTCTTCGGTCCATCTTTGGACATAGGCCTTCCCAATCCTTTTCCATTCTTCTCTGTCTGTCGCAACAGTCATCCATCTAGAGCCCACGTGCTTCTTGATATCATCTGCCCATCTCATTTAGGGCATTCCTCTGCTTCGTTTATATTCCCACGGTCTCCAACTTATAAGAATTTTGTTCCATCGGTCTTCTTTTTGTCTTATATTGTGTCCGGCAAATCTCCATTTCAATTTTGCAACTTCTTGTCTAACATCCCTCACTTTTGTTTTCTCTCTTATCCACTCGTTTCTCTTCTTATCCATTAGTCTTATGTGCAACATTTGTTTTTCCATTGCTCTTTGGGTTTTTATATTTTGTCCATGTTTGCTTTTGTAAATGTCCACGTTTGGGAGCCATACGTAAGAACAGGGAGTACGCATTGATTATCTACTTTGGTCTTAAGATGCTGCGGATATCTTTTGTTTTTAAGAATGTAGCTTAGTTTGCCAAATGCCGCCCATGCCAGTCTAACTCGTCTCTTGATCTCTGCTGTTTGGTTCTCTTTGTTAAGTTTTATAGTTTGACCAAGATATATATATATATATATATATATATATATATATATATATATATATAATCCTTAACTTGTTCTATTTCATCTTGTCCGATTCTCATTGTGATGTCTTCATCTGTATTTGTTATAGTTTTGGTCTTGCTGTAATTCATATTAAGGCCTATCTTTCCAGCTTCTACGTCCAGTTCTTTCATCATTTCAAATAATTCATCTTTTTTATCGGTTATCAATACGATGTCATCAGCGTACCTTAGATGGTTCAAGCGTTGTCCACAAATTTTTATACCTTTTTTTTCCCATTCTAATCTTTTAAAAGTATCTTCAAGAGCCTGATTGAAAAGTTTCGGTGATATTGTATCACCCTGTCTCACGCCTCTATTTATTTGTAATGATTTTGTTCCTTCATATACTTTAATTTTTGTTTTGGCTTCCTTATATATATTGGTTATTAGTTCCGTATATCTGTGGTCAATTCGGCTGTTAATCAAAGAACTTTTCACTGCCCAATGTTCGACACTGTCGAAAGCCTTTTCGAAATCTATGAACGCCATATATAGAGGAATGTGGTATTCATTTGCTCGTTCTATAAGTATTTTCATACTTAGTAAATGGTCACTTGTGCTGAATCCCTTTCTAAAACCAGCTTGTTCTTTCGACTGGTATCCATCGAATTTTGTCGTCAATCTATTGGTTAAAATTTTTGTTAGGAGTTCATACATTACATTGAGGAGTGTTATAGGACGGTAGTTTTTTATATCTGCTTTATCCCCTTTCTTGTGTAGGATAATGGTTACTGATTCCTTCCAGTTGTTTGGGATTCTTTTTTCTTTTAATATCCTGTTAAAAAGGGAATGTAGAGTATTATGGTTGATTTACCTCTGTAAATTTGCAAGGAAAGATCTTGAAAACTGCTTTCAGTAGCAAGATACCTAAAAAAAACGTTAAATTAGTTGAAAGTGTTAAATAGTTGTGTTAATATAGGTGTTTGTGTTTTAATAGACGTTATTTCAACATGTAATTTATTTTAAATTTAGTTTAAAAAAAAAACTGTCGAGAGCGATGGAAGAACATCAGAACAGAATATTTGTGTGCGCTCACTGAAACCGCCAAAGTCTGGGGTTAAACAAAATTCAAAGAAAAGTTATTATTTGGCCGAACATTTAGCTTTTCTGCAACCATATTTGAAAGGAGAAGAAACCTCAGGAAAACTTACTTATGTTCAAGATACTGCAGTAGAGGAGTCTTATACCAATCAAAATGATTGAAGTGAGACAATTATTGAAGAGAAAACACTTGATGAAGCTTCTTTAGAGCAATTATTAGAAAAACTTGCCCATAAACAAACATATAAAAAATGGCAGGGAATAGACCAAGTCGACGATGCTCTTATAGAATAATTAAAAACGAAAAAATCTGTTAATAAAAATAATCAAGATGATGAACAGCACGTCCTTCTTTCTTTTTTACCTGATCTGAAAAACCTTAGTTTACGTCGTAAAAGGACTTTCAAAATACAAACGATGTCTCTGTTACATAAGTTGTTAGAGGAAGATAAACGAGATAATATAGAATCCAGCATTTCAGTTGCTTCTAGCCCATCTGTATGGAGTTTGTCATCCCATCATGACACCGAACAAACTCAATCTCACATGCGTAATATTACAGCAACTTCGGAATTCAATTCGATTACACAAATGCCAGAAGAAAGTGGAACTGAGTGGTACAATTTTTAAAAAACTATTAAAATAAAACTGTTTCAATAATAAAAAAATTGAAAATAAAACGTTCTTGACACTAAGCTTTTCAGAAAATGAAAATTTTCAGGTTTCATTCAATAAAATTCTTTGAACTTTGATTCGTGTTGAGACAGCTCTCTGTAAACAACAGCCGAGATATGGTGCAGGTTGATAAGATTGTGAGGATGTACCCAGTATTTTCTTTTTCTTCTTATTCTACGCCTAAACCAATAAGCCACTACAACGTCTTCCTCACTTGAGCTCGTTATTGTAACTGACGAGAATTGTGCTTCCACCATCATTGAACTGCAACACCAACATCATCACTCTTTGAACCTTTCTAGCAATATATCGTGGGGATAAAATGTCGCTTATCGGATATCGCCTGAGTATGAACGCCGCCTAAGCCTTTTCGATAAATTTGTCGACCAGTTCGAAACATTACCTCTTCCTTAAGAGATAGTTCCGCCTGGAACCTTATCGGGACTAGAACTGGATGTTGATATCGGCAACTAGACGTTCTTTTACAACTTCCAGTTGTATAAAATTCGCAAGGGACGGTTTTAGTGCCGCACGTTGGACTGCAGTATGCGCACTTTCAATTAAAGTAATACTTCCTATTAATGTCGGTGGGTAGGTTGGTAATGGACTGTGTCTCTTATTATTATTTTTTTATTAAATTTGAAAATTTACAATCTGCTATTAAAAGCTATTAGTAAATGTGAGTATTGTAAATACATGAGAGGAGAAATTATCCATTGATAAGACTGCCAATACTAACACTAACATAATAAATTATTGTAGGATTATAATTTGAAACTAAAATTGAAATGAAAATTCAAATTAAAATTAGTGAATAAAGTCTGTTGGCCACTGTCTCTTCAATCTTGGTCTGACTTCTGGTTGGAGGTGTAGTTGTCTTGCTTCCTCGTTGGGGTGGGCTGGCAGATATTCTAAATAATTTGTTGTTAGTCTGCTGATTTTGTCCTCAACGAACGGTATACCAGAGTCATCATGCAGTGTTTTGTTACTAACGTAGCACGGTGCGTTGAAAATCATTGTGAGCCTTTTGGATTGGATTCTCTGAATGATTTTGGTATTAGAAGGCTTTGTACAGCCCCGTAGTTGCTCTCTATATATCCATATAGGCTTTATTATGCACTTATGCAAGAGAATTTTATTATCTGTAGATAACTGTGATTTTTGGCCAACTAGCCAATTCATTTGACATATTTTCATGTTGAATTGGATATTTTTTGCCAAGATGTGTGCTTTCCAAGTGAGCTTTTGATCAAGTGTCATTCCCAGGTATTTGACTTCTGTTTTTACTGGTAGTAATATGCTGTTCAATCTGATTCTCGGACATGTAATGTCCCTGTTGGTGCATGTAATAGTTTGATTTTCTTTGATTTTTCATCTATTTACCCAGTCTTGTAGTACGTTCAGGTGTATTTGAAGGTTTCCTGATGCTACTTGGGGGTCATCATCGATGGATATTATGTCGGTGTGATCTGCGAACATTGCTACTGTGGTCGTATTTTTTGTTGAGATATCAGCAGTGCATATAAGGTACAGGAGCGGATCCAGGATACTTCCTTGAGAAATACCGGATTTTATGGGATAGTAATGAGAGGTTTCTGTAGGGAATCTGACCTGAAAGTGACGTTCTGTAAGGTATGACGGCTTTCTATATCAAACACGGTCGAAGGCTTGTTATATATCCAGGAAGGCAGCAGTGCAATTTTTTTTCTCTTCGAGGCATACATTAATGTTTTTAACAATCCTATGATATTGTTGTAGAGTTGAATGAGCTTTCCAGAAACCAAACTGGTGTGTCGAGATCACTGAATTAATTTCGATGTTTTCTGAGATTCTTTGGAGCTGGAGTCTTTTGAGATTATTGGAAGTAAGCTGATTTGTCTATATGAAGTAGTAATATTTGGTGGTTTATTTGGTTTACTAATCATAATTATTTGTGCGAACTTCCAATTAATCGGGTAGTAGGCTAATATTATAATACTATTATATATTATTATCATTGTTAGTAGGACAATTGCTTTACTCGGTAATTTTTTTTATATTAGCCTGGTGATCATGTTGAAGCCTGATGCTTTGTTGTTATTGCATCCAGAAATTTGTTTTTTCACTTTATCACATTAGGTATTAGGAGTAAAAAATTAGAGAGAAATAAAAAAAAATATAAAATTTTGCAAGAAAATAATAAATTATACTACAATTTATTGACATTCCAATACCATATTACAGAAAACATCACATATTCCAACAATTGAATATTGGGCCGCAACAATATTGTGAGCGACAGAATTGAGATTATGATATAGATAAAAAAATATATTGACAAGTTATTTATGAAAATAAGCACTGAAAAAATCAAATTTTACTTAACAACAAGACAAAATTATAGATGTGTAAACAAATTATTGTTATTTACAAATTATTATACAGGTTAAAGCTATGGTTTATTAGAACAGTGAGCGACGCATAACTCACAGTCAGTCGAACGCCGCGCACGGTCGTCAAAATCAAAGAAATGGTTCTCTATGATAACGGTTTGTTAGGTTTGGCTGAGCTGCCCGCACTGCAGATCGATAGCTGTGTACGTCGACGGTGTGCGCTGGAGTCAACTGCTATTTGATTTGGACGCAAACGTTCAGCTGAGCTGACAGCGTCAGCTGTCAGCTATACCGACAGCTATACCGAAATTATAATTGTATTTTTATATATAGTATATAAGAAGAATAAGAATAAGTAAATTCTCAGAATACTAATCTTCGCACCTCGAAATACATAGGCGCGCACATCTTCTAACTAAAACGTAATCTTAAAAAAAAAGTTATCTATTTGGATATTTAGAACAAAGTAATTAATCCAATCCAATACTGGTTTAAAATAAAAAGATACACATAAAAAGAATAAAATTTTTATTATTTGTGAAACATACAGTCAATATAAAATAATAAAATACAATAAATTATACTGAAACGTAAAATACATACACAAAAACTGTTTTTATATATTCCTATTAATAACTAATAATATTGGAAATAAGAATGAAAATTATATTAACAATAAAAAATAAACAATGAAGTTGTCGGCAATTAGTTCAAATGTAAAATAAACTTCTGAGCTACAGTTTAAAGTTAAGCTTCCTCATATTCTGTTTCAGACGTAGTGTTATCCGATCTGGAATAAAGTATTATAGGTTCTATACTGCTATCCATTATATGATCAAGCTCCCACATATTTTTCTCAATATCCATAACGTGATTAATACATTTTTGCCAATGTTCAGTCGTTACTTTGGATATTGATTTCTGAAAAAGAATAGTAACATCTAACAATTTAAAAGTTGTATTATTTCGAGCAACGTTACTTTTAACCTCGGCCCATACTAATTCAATCGGATTTAGTTTGAAACGATACGGTGGTAGGCGAACTATTTCAATTCCTCGTTTTTTGGCTATTTCCTCAATGACATATTTTTTATAATTTTGTTTATTAATTCTAGCAAGCTCTAATAATTCTGTTTTTGTCATTGTATCGTCAAAGATTAAACTTTTAGAAGTTAACCACACTGCAATTTCTTCTTTCCTCCATTGAGTAGTTGGTAAACGTTCAACTAATCTAAAGTGGTTACTTCCATTGTCCATCAAAATACCTGAATTTTTACCTGAAAGTAAACCCTCCTTAAGAAATCCATTGATACCACATATATGGGTAACAATTAATCGTCGACCTTCACCTGTTGGTTCCTTGAAACCAGGTGAATATCCTTCCAGAAATGCTTGTCGACATGCTTTTATAGTTTTGTCTTTCCAAACTCCCCCTACAGTATGCTCTTCATTAACCCACGTTTCATCTAAATAATAAATGTTCTTATTTCTCATTTTTTTTTACTTTTCTGAGGTAGTCTCGTCTCCAACACACAACATCTTCGGAATCGATAAGCATTGATTGTCTGCCCACTTTTTCATACTTAAAGTTTAACTCATGCAAAACTTTCCAAAGTTTGTCTCTACTTATTGTGGTTAAATCGGGATCATCGGTGATGGATTGTAAAACTTTATCTAAATGTTTGTTAAAAAAAAAATGAGTGGATCATTCTACGAATTGTATTTTTGAAAAATTCATCCACATTCACTTTCGACAATTTTTGTCTTCCTAGTCTCGGTTTGGGTGGTGATATACCAGCTGATTATTCTTCTTTTAAAATGTTATATACAGTTAATTTTGAATATCCCATTACTTGAGACGCAATTTTAACTATACTATCAACTGTATTGGAAGGATTGTGTTGCTTAAAATAATTGTAGACCTTAAGGGTAACACTCTTTTCGTTAAGTGATAAATGATTCAACTTAAATTTTTTACTACTACTACTTTTAATTCAACTGGTGTAAAATCACACGTTAATTCCATATTCTATAAACTCACTAGTCACTCTTGGAAAAAATAACTGTGTCAGATCTCTTCACTCGCTTATAATCGACTAAACAAAAATTTTCTGATATTAATGAATGACTATTTAAAGACCATTAATCATTTTATTAATCATTGGTTTTCCAGACAAAATCGAAATTTATACTATTTAAGATAGCGTTCACATTTATCAGAAACCATCTTTGGCTAATCGACTTTTTCTATCTAAACTATCAAAAGACCAATAATTAAATATCTATGTATTTTAAGAGTTTCTTAATTTCTTGTTATTTAATGGGTCATTATCATAATGACAAAAATAACCACAAATAACGTTACTAAAATAAACAGATTTATATAAATATAATATGCTTTGAAAATGGTTTAAATATCTAACAAACCAAAACAAATAATGTAATACCCTTAAAGTACGTCTATGACCAGCTGAAAAAACTCTAGCCTACACGGTTCTAACAATAGCAGGTATTTAAATTTTACGATAGTCCATGTGACATGGAAAAATTTCTATCTAAATAGTCAAACCCAACGTAAAATAAGCTAAAATATTTACGTCGTACGAAAAGCACACGTACTAAAATATGCTTAACAATTTAGTTTTTTTTCTGAGAATTTACTCCATCTTATTCTTCAAATATACTATAGTTATTAATATTGTAATAATTAAGTGATGTCTACTAAATTTAAAAACACCTTCTGTATTAAGACATGAAAAAATTTCGTTTACATTTTTATTTCTTTTATTGAAATTTAACGTTATCAACTCTTCTTCCTCCTCCTCTTCTTGGAGTAATAAAGTTGTTGCATATAATAAAAGTTTGCGAGAATTCATTTTTTTAAATGTACAATCTTTGAGAGAATAAACGTGAAACCAATTTCTAAACTTGTTTTCAGAGCAACAGAATGTCTATGCGAAATAATCTAACACCAAAAGCTGCAGTGAGTCGAGTACAACAGATTCTGCTGTGCGCTACGCACTGTTCTAACAAACCGCAGCTTTACACATTGTAAGCAGAAAGAAATTATTTAAAAAATATATCCCAGTAACGGTGTTGTATATACTGGATATATAACAGTGTTGCACCTGATTACAATGCGATATTTTGGCTTATTTAGGTTTTGAAAAGTATCTAATATTAATAATAAACTATAATCAATTCAAAATGTTTATTAATATGTTTTATATGCTAAGTACACAGTTTAATGCTCCTTAAATTTAAACTTAAAATAATGTTCCATCTTATTCTAATTTTTCATAAAACTCTCGGTATTTGGGTTTCAAGTACTGGCCCATATCCAGTAGATTTTTGCGTTTTTCTTCTTTTATTTTTATAGGTCAGGTAGACGCATTCGGCTACGCATCAATTTGATAGTTGAATCATCTGATGGCTAGTGCACCCCATTTTTTATTCACAAGTGAGAATGTTTAACAAGGTTGCATGGCATTGTGACAAATTCTAACCATTATTCTCGTAGGATCATCGCTGTCGAATTTAAATCAACGATACTCAGTAATCTTACATTTGGAATATTTCCATAGGTAGTTCTCACATGCTGAAAAGTCTTTGAAGTCTTTTTGCTTCATGTAGTACACATTGAAGGGCTTCTTAATAATTAAATAATAATAATAATACAAATTAAGATGTTGTAACAATATATAATGTAAAAAAACTTTAAATTAACAACATTTAATGGGTTTTTACCCATATATTTTAGTGGCTCATAGCATATATACTTCGTAAGTATTAACCACATTTTGCATTAACCTTAGTCAATAATTTAAATTTTGCGTTCTTTTTAAATAAATTGGTTATATACTTTTAGGACACACTGATGATGGAATTAACATTCCAAAAATGTTCTGTAATTTAATTGTGATAAAGCCCGTTTAGGTATTTTATTATATACCTTTTATAAAGGATTTGAAATAAGATTTTTTTGTGATACATGGTATACAGCAGGCTACAGGAACTTAGTTTTCAAGTGGATTTGAAATATACTCTGTGTAATACGTCAGTTTATAAAAGAGTCATCACTATTTCTATTTTTATTAGTATCTAAGAGATTTGTGTCGTGTACAAGAAATTTGGAAAATACCAACATGCTTCATTGTTGAGTTTTTAAGAAGCCAAGTCCAAGGTTTGCGTTTATTGCACTTTAACCTCATTTTTGTTTGTCCTGGTCGTTGCTCCAGACTATAGATGCAGTGTGTCAGAGATTTCTAGTCCATTTCTCCCAGAAATTCTAAAGTCCAGTGAAGTCCAGTTTACAACTTAAGTGCATTTTAGTAAAACTCTTTTGGTAACTTTTTTGTTTGAATTTTTAAAGTGAAGGTAGACATTTTTTAACAAAAATTTGCTTTTATCACAATTTAAATTGTAATAAATAATATTGTAAATTTTAGGGTGTGGCCATTGCTATCATTTTATTTGTTCTCTGTTTTAAAATTTAATATTGACATCCGGCAGCTAGTATTATTGTTTGACATTAGTTTGTTTTGTTTTTGAAAAAGGTTAACCTCTCTACATAGTTTCATCTAATATAATAATTCTTTTTTTGTAATAATTAATTTCTGCCACAGTTTATAGTCCAGTAACATTTGTAAGTATTGTAGTTTTGTAGTACCTTTAACTTCTAAGAGTTTGTAAGTGGATAGGACATACCTAGTAAGTTTTTCTTCCTTGTTATTTTGGTATAAATCTTTGTAACTATTAATATAGTATTTTTGTGCCATGTATATCTGTAACTGTTTGTGGTGAGACAACAATACATGTTTAATTTATTTCTCCAAACCATTTTATCTTGAGCCTTTTTCTTTCATCCAGTAGGAAGTTTTCTCGAAGCGGCGTCCATTTTAAATAGCTAGAGGTCGTTCTTGTTGTTTTTGTTTGGCCATTTGTTCAGGATATTCATGTAAGTACACCTTTGTTGGATAAAAGAACGTTGTGAAGAATTGGAATCACTACAAAAAAAGGAAGACAGCTTTGTACTACATAAAAAGGTTAAAGAAATTTCCAGTATATACAAGACCCAACATAAGAATGGCCTCAAGAATGATCAAGGAAACTACGTTAATACCCAGAAAGAACTAGCTAAAATCTGAGCAGACTATGCTTCGTCCCTCTTTGCGGATAATAGATTGAATCTGCCAACTACTAACTTACCCATGGAAAATTTATCCAACCCTCCCGTTATTCGCGCCGAGGTGGAGTACGCTACAAAAGTAGCAAAACTAGGCAAGGCCCCTGGACTAGATGGAATTACTACGGAAGCCATAAAACTGTTGGAAGATGATAACATCGACATGCTGGTAACAATTTTTATAATATAACATCGGCTACATTCCGCCATATTGGCTTTATTCTACCTTCATAATGATCCCTAAGTCACAAAGAGCGACAAAATGCAAAAACCACAGACTAATGAGTTTAATGAGCCATTTGTTTATGTTGTTTCTTCTCATCCTTCACTGGGACTGGGAAAAAGCGAACTGGGTACACGTGAAGCAGCTTTCTGCTTGAATACGCTTAAATATGCTTGCATGAATCAACGAAAGGATAGTCATATTATTCCTCGATTATGAAAAGCGTTTGACAAATCAAAATCAAAAAGCACGAGTGAGACTGAACAAATCAACCAACACAGAAGAATTTGAAATTTTAAGAATGGTGCAACAGGGGTGTATTTTGTCTCCTATGCTCTTCAATTTCTATGTGGAGACCATTTTTGCAGAGACCCTGGAAGGCTCTGAGTGTGAAATCGGAGAACATCGGATACTATTTGAAGAAACACAGATACTGGACAAAACTTCACAGTACTACCCACGGTTGTATCGGGAAGCGGTGGAAATATATAAGCACCCAAATAATTTTAACCGGATAGAAGAAGGACAAAATTAACAAGACATGGACACCAATATTAAAATCCACAAACGCGTTTCCCACCAAACACGAAGAAAGAAAAGCTATTACGAACAACGACAAACCCTCAAGCCGAAACCAGTGGAGGGGAGACATACAGACTAATATGCTAGTATGCTACTAGCGACCTCTAGAGAGGGAAGATATAGTAAAAAGTCGATAGTAATTAAAGTAAACTGCATACCCAAGCTAAATCAGCCATTCAGAGCGATGCTGGGAATATTTACATTCCGCCATGCATCAACAATTTCATCATCATCATTGGTGCTACAGCCCTATAAAAGAGCCTTGACCTTCCCAAGTTTATTACGCCAGACAGTTCTATCCATTGCCAACTGTTACCAGTTTGCTGCGTCTATTTTTCTACCATCCATATCCATACCTGTAGTTTCTACATTTCAATTGATCACCCTTTTTGTGTAGCTAGCAAACGATCCCAATACACCCCTGCTCCGGGATTTGTTCCTCATTCCAGGCTCTCAGTATGAGTTACCATCAACAATTTAACCACATAAATTAAAATCATTTGTACTCATAATGTACTACGCAGGAGAAAGCAAACAGGGGCGCAATGGAACTGCCTTTCTAGTTAGTAACAGCGTAAGAGACAAGATTATTAACTTTAAAGCGGTTGATGGAAGAATATCATATATTAGAATGAAAAATAAACAAGCAAATTTAACATTTGTTAACATATATGCCCCTACTGAGAATGCTCCTGAAGAAGAAAAGAATGAGTTCTATGATAAACTTGAAGAATTGTATGAAGAAATACTAAAGAACGACATACTAATCCTATTAGGAGACTTCAACGCAAAGATAGGGAAAGATGACACGAACAGAGAAATCACAGGAAAAGAAACAATCCATCAAAATACGAATAACAATGGCAGGAGAATATGTAATCTAGCAGCAGCAACCAATACTTTTATTATTAGCACTCAATTCAAGCACAAAAAAGAGCACAAAGTAACGTGGCTAATACCTGGAACAACAGATGGAAACCAAATAGACCACATCCTAATCTCAAAAAAATGGAGAACAATTTTTCAGAATGTAAAGTCTTACAGGGGAGCCAATGCTGATTCGGATCACATTTTGGTGATAGGCGACATGAAATTGAAGATACTTAAAGATTAAAACGACAGAAAGAAAAGAAAGAGGTGGAATCGGTCCAAACTAAATACAGATAATGCAAACAGAAAATTCTGCACTAAATTGGAAAAAAAACTACTAGTCCTAAAACCATCGAGCATAGATAAAACATGGGAAGACATAAAAGATAGTATCAACAGCGGAGGAGACGATAGGACTAATGGAAAACAATAAAAGAAAGGATTGGTACGATGAAGAATGCGAGCAAGCTAGTAAAGACAAGGACAAAGCAAGACACAGGTGGGTGGCCACAGGGAAACAAGAAGATCTCCTACACTATAAAGAGAAGAAGAAAGAGTCAGACAAATGCTGCAAAAGAAAAAAGAAAAAAATGGATCGAAGAATTACTGCAGGAACTCGAAGCCAATAGTAATGACAATGCAAGACTATACAAATACATAAAATCACAGAGAAAAAAAGAGATACCAGCAAATATTGGAAAAATAGAATGGGAAACACACTATAGAGAACTGTTTAAAAAGAAAGACGATGCTGAAAACGCAGAAAATGAAGAACAAACAGAAAATAGAAATGGAGAACAATCAGAGCCTCCCTCATACAGCGAACTATTGGCGACTATAAACAGATTAAAGACAAGGAAAGCAGCAGGACCAGACGATATTATAAATGAGTTCTTTAAGAATGGGGGAGAGGAACTAGCCCACAGAATCCACAACCTAATAGAACGAATATGGGAAGAAGAAAGCATGCCGAACGACTGGAATTGTGGTCTGATAACACCAATCCCTAAAAAAGGCGACAAGACGAAATGCACTAACTACAGGGGAATCACGTTATTAAATACAATGTACAAAATATTAACTAATTTGATCAGACAAAGAATAGAAAAAGAAACTAGAACAAAAATAGGTGAATACCAACATGGATTCAGAGAAGGTAAGTCAACAATAGATGCAATACACATTGTAACGCAAATAGTCGAAAAAAGTTACGAGCACGGAATAGATCTACATATACTGTTTATTGACTACAAGCAAGCTTTTGACAGTGTAATAAGGGAGGAGCTAATTAAGGATATGAATCAATTAGGCATCCAAGAAAAATTAATAAGTCTCACGAAAATGACGATGAAGGAATCCAAGGCACGAATCTTAACAAAGGAAGGCCCGTCAGATGAAGTACAAATGGAGGTAGGTGTCAGACAGGGAGACTCCCTGTCAACAACATTATTTAACATTGCCATAGAGGGCGCAGTAAGAGCAGCCAAAATTATGGAACGATATCGAATCTCAGCCCAACTGATTGCGTATGCAGACGATATTGCACTGGTTACTAGAGATTTAAAAACCATGCAGAACATAATATTAATACTAGATAAAGAAGCAAAGAAGAGAGGGCTAGTAATAAACCAAAGCAAAACGAAATACCTCAAGTGTTCAAGAGAGAATACGAACATAGAGAAAGAAATTAAGCTTGGTGCATATACATTTGAAAGAGTACACCGTTTCAAATACCTGGGAGTGATGGTAAATGACAGAAATGATAGAACAGATGAAATAAATGAACGCATCCTACTGGGTAATAAAACCTACTGGAACTACCAAAAATTCTTGAAAGAAAAACACATTAGTAAGAAAACCAAATTAAAAATTTACAAGACTGCAATCAGGCCAGTGATCACCTATGGTGCAGAGACGATGTGCCTAACACAAAAAGATGAAATGAGGTTAGAAATCTTAGAGAGAAAGATAATTCGACGAATAATGGGGCCGGTGAGGATAAGTGTAGGCGAATTTAGAAGATTAACCAATGAAGAAATTAAAGAAGTCATCGAGGGTGAAGACATAATCAAGTTCGTTAAGACGCAAAGGCTCAGGTGGCTGGGGCACACAGAAAGAGCTAACCCAGACTCTACGCTAAAGCGAATAACTGGATGGAGACCAACAACAAAGAGACCAAAGGGGAGACCCAAAACAAGATGGAGAGATCAAGTCTTAGGAGACATAAAGAAGCTGAGAATCTACAATTGGAAGGAGCGCTGTAAGGATCGGAAAGAATGGAGGAAAATTGTAGACAGGGCCAAGTCACACACGCTGCTATAATAATAAAAAAAAACAACAGCGGACTGATTCTCCGCAATAAATGAATCAGAGAGCCCAAAAGGGCGGCAAACACTCCGCCAGGAGTGAATAAGCCATGATGATGATGATGATTTGTACTCGTTTCGTTAAGTAAGAACGATAACAAAATAAATATACATAGACGGTTGCGTTTCGATTTAATTTGAGTCTTTTACCATTCCCCAACACGTGTTTCTAGGTCTACCCGTCGGTAAAACGTGCATTTTGGTTTGGTTTGGTTTGAGTCTTCTTACGAGTCTCTCTGATAACGGGAAACATTCAGGAATATTATATACATATATACATTCATCAATAATAGTGCAAGTAAAAAGTGTATTAAATATTACAAAATATTTCGTCGAAAACAATGTTTTTTGTTACAGTGTCTCCATTTTCTGAAAACTTTTGCTTGGCACCGGGAGTTACGTAAACTTTCACTTTTTACTTTTTAATAAAAACGAAACCTGAAGTCGACCTCAAAACCGGAATGCAATTTTTAGTTCATCAAATGTCGACATGGATATCATTTAGCAATTAATTTTGCATGCTGATCACGAATCCGGTGTCAGATTTGCTCTATCTTGACGTTTTATGCGCGTTTCGGGTCACTTCCGGTGTCGGATCGCAACCGGAAGTATATATTTAGATTCGTCTCGACGAGACCTTTCGATCCATATATACATTGTGGGGTCTAAAACTTAACCCTTAAACGGCTAGCGTTACCATATCGTAACGGTAGACAACCTCATTTTAGAAGTGGCAACACAGCTTTTGGTTCCATCGGAATGCGTTGTTTATTTGTCAACACGCTTTTAGTATGTGAATGGACACGTTGTTGGGTACAACGTCAACGTAAAATCGTTTGGCAGTTTTATTCAAATTTTAAAAATTTTGGTTACAGTTACGAGCTTCCAAAGATGGACATCCGTCTAGAGTAAGTATTACTAAAACTTCTTTTTTGAATTGTTATGAAAAATACTTACAAAAGAGTATTTATAGATAGTTATTCTTTAGTTCTAGACCAAATTTTGTTATGAAAGTATTTCAAGTTCTATAATGTAACCTCAGAAATATTGGCGTTACCGTATGGTAATGCTAGCTGGTTTAGGGAGACAAAAAATATTGTACGTGTATAAATGTCTTGCGTGTTGAGTATGTGGTATATATGCGATCAGAAAAGCTAGGACTCTTGTTTATGTATTAATAATTGTCTAGTATATTCATTTGTTACTTTTAGGCGTGGGTTTACGCTGGAAGAAGCATTGCAAATGGTTTATGAAGAAGACCTGGACGTTCATGAAATATTCATCGAGCCTCCTGATGCGAATGTCCTAACCGATGAGGATTCTGGTGATGAAGATGGTGGCGGATTTCTAGATAATTTAAGCGGTCGACAGTTGACACCAGGAGCTGAAATCGTCCCTCCTCGTGCTGTCAGAGCTTTTATCGATGTACCTGAATCGGAGCCAGTGTCAAATATCGTCCGCCCTGGGTCAGAAAAAATATCCTGGATTGAAGGTGACTTTGAACGTGTGAGCAGATATTTTCCTAAACCAGATTATAGTAAATATAGTGATATGGACTATTTAGATATATTCGAGATGTTTGTTGATAGCGAAATAATTGAACTACTTGTGACCGAATCAAGAAAATACGCACTTTTCTCCAATAAACCGGATCCAAACATTTCTAACGAAGAAATGAAATGTGTAATTGGGATTATAATTGTTACAGGATATAATGAGTTACCTGGAAGGGACTTTTACTGGGATTCCAAACAAGATATGAAAAATATTTTAGTCACTGAATCTATGAGAAGAGATCGATTTCGCCAAATTTTAAAATATTTGCACTGCGCCGACAACACACAGCCTGTACATGGTGACAAAATGTGGAAGCTACGCCCACTGATGGGCCTTTTGAAACGCCGCTTTATTGACAACTGGATACCTAAACAGAACTTGAATTACGATGAGGCTATGATCAAATTCCTTGGGAAGCATTCATGTAAACAGTTTATTCGGGGTAAGCCCATCAGATTTGGGTATAAAATGTGGTGCCTAAACTCTGCTTCTGGTTATTTGGTGTACTTTGATATATATCAAGGAAAAAACCCAAAGTCAAACACTAGTTACGAAAGCAATTTTGGAAAATGTGCTGCTTCTCTACTTTGCATGATAGATGAATTTTCGGATGATATAAAAAAGCTCCCGTTTACATTTTACTTCGACAATCTCTTCACAAGCTTTAATTTGTTATATTCCTTAAATCAAGGAGGGTATGATGGTACGGGAACTATGAGGGAAAATAGAATTCCTACAAGTTGTGAGTTACCTAAAAAAAGTATTATTTCGAAATCGAAAAAAAGAGGAGAGACGATATCTGTCATCGACAAAGAAGATGCAATAATATTAGTCAAGTGGATGGATAATAATGTAGTGACAGTAGCATCTACATGTCATGGCGTCAATCCAGTCACTCAAGTAAAACGCTACTCTCGAGCCGAAAAAAAAATTATTCAAGTACCACAACCTTATCTGATTTCTGAATATAATCGATTTATGGGAGGCACTGACTTCATGGACCAGCAGATATCCAGATACAGGATTTCAATTCGTAGAAAGAAGTGGTGGTGGTCAATTTTTACTTGGCTACTAGAAGCTGCTATAGTCAATGCTTGGTGTATATCCAAGAAGTGTAAACATCAAACACAGCTTACCCAACTAGAATTCAGACGAGAGATTGCTCAAGCCTATCTGATAAAATATGGCATGGCTTCAAAAGGTGCTGGAAGACCTGCGGCTGCTAAATCAAGTTTATCTTTTAATAGGGTTTCGGATAACTTGAGATATGACATAACAGACCATTTTTTGATAAACATCCCCAATAATAAGAGTCGTCGATGTGCTGGAGAAGGTTGTAGCTCAAGTATTCGTACTATGTGTGTCAAATGTGATGTAGGATTATTTCTAGAGTGCAATATAATGTTTCACAGCCCAAAGTGATAATTTTCTTGTCCAAAAATTTTTTGTATACCCTAACCGGCTAGCGTTACCAAAACGTAACGACTATTTTTTTTTAAATTACATATATTTTGAGAAAAATACTTGTACCAATATGTTTAATAAAGTGTTTTGACCAATATTTATGATTTTTCCTTTCCTTTTTTGCAAAAAGTAAATTTCGCCGTTGACGGGTTAAAGTAAATTTTAACTTCCGGTCATCTCAAAACCGGAAATGAATTTTTGTACCAAAAGTATATCTTGACAATCTCATACGTAATACTAATAATATTTTGAAAAAATATTTTAATTATCTAATATGGTTTTTCAGTAAAGTGGTGGACAAGAAAAGGGCTTACCGTTTTAGTATATAAGATTATTAAACGAGTTTATGATTATTTCCGTATATTATTGATTTGATGATTTTACCTAAATTATAACATGTCTAATAAATTATAATATATAAAATATTTTTTGTTTACCTACCTTAAAATACTAAGAAAATTGTAATCAATAAATTCCATTTATTATATTTATTGTTAGAGTAAGTAACTCTGCAGTGTTAAAAGTTTTACTGTCATAATTCTCAAGATGTACAAAAATACCATGCACAAAAAAATTGACATTTATTACTTAAAAATCATTTATAAAATAGGGGCATCCTGCGGAGTGTTCCCGTGGAACTTTGACTTTAAATGTTTGGGAAATTTCTTACAGTTAATATTTAATGTTATTCTTCTTCCGTGGAACATTATTGCAGTAACAAATATAAGTAAAATGTTAAGTGCCCCGGGTATATCGATACAGCGTATTCTCATAATAATATCTGGTTGTCAATATGCATTTTTTACTACAACAATAATTTATATGTTAGTTTTTAAAAGAAAAGATTGGAAGATAATATTTGATAAACTTAGCATTTCAAAAATACCCATCCAAAACCAAGTTATTCGAAGATCATGTCGATATATTTTATTAGCAATATGTTATTTGATAATACTTTATTGTGCTATTTTATTAATATCTCCAGATTTAAAA
The DNA here is from genome assembly GCA_918026665.1 of Diabrotica balteata. Classification (NCBI taxonomy): domain Eukaryota; kingdom Metazoa; phylum Arthropoda; class Insecta; order Coleoptera; family Chrysomelidae; genus Diabrotica; species Diabrotica balteata. Next base: position 25,115,259 of record OU898280.1, read on the forward strand.
CAAACTATCTTAAGCAAATACTTTTTAATAATATATATTCAATTAACCTTCGGCTGATAACGTTATGTCTCTCGCACCGACTGATTTAAATTTTCGCGGTTTAAGCGCTGCTAATTTTTATTTCAATCTGCACCTCATAGTACCTTTCGAACGTGCTTGTATCTATTCAGTTATAGTTTAGCAAGTGGACAGCGTGTATCGTTTAATAAGAATTTTCAGTATTATACACGATTCGGTCCCACAAACCGACGTTATAGTTGCCGTTACATTTTGAGGTAAGACTAATTTTTTTGATTTTTTGTTTGCGGTATTGATTTATATTATATTTTAGGGCATACGTTTCTAATGAATTACGAGAGGGAACAAGAATGGCTGTTGCGGCTTCATGGGGAAGTTTTAAATGATTCAGAGGCAGAACCAGATGATGATGATGTGAGTTTGATAGACGACCATATTATAGAAACTATTGAGGATATATACTCTGAAGAGGAGTTTGAAAATCAACAAAACTTACCTATTCTTGAAGAAACCGCTTGTACTTCAAGAATACCCTGCCTTATCGGTAAAGATGGAACTACAAGGTGGCGAAAATATCCAGGCATTGTTTTGAAAATTATGGTGCCCAAAATTTGGAATAGTTTCAGTGATCTGTGAAAATTTTGAGAGTAAAATTTTATTTTCTCTGTTTATTAACATACAAGTAACTGATTTATGTTTTAGTGAAACCAGAATTTATTTTTTTTGTTATAATTATTTTGATTTTATTAAAAGACTGTTCATAAAAATGACACTTTTTTTTAATATCTCCTTAAAATTATTAAAATAACAAAAAAATTATAAATTTTATATATTTGTATAGAGAATAATATACACAATTATATTATTACAAATATTTATCACCTACAGCTAAATTTCTATTTTTTTTTAATTTTAGAAAAAGTCGGTTTGTTAGACCGACGTTATCAAAAATTTTAAAATGTTTCACGTTATCTGCGGAAGGTTAATAACATCAACAGCGTGCCTAGCAGAACTTATTGATGTCATATGTCAACGACAAAAGAACATATCTGATGAAATAAAGTTATTGTTTGTAGAAAAACGGAAGAATATTTTTATTATTATTGGAAAAATTAAACGTGAATACAGAGATATATTTTGGATTGCCGATAGTACAAACTCAATATTTCAGATAAGTTTTTTGAATTTACTGAGTTTTATATTTTTTGAGTGTATTTGCGATTTAGATATATTCCTGTCTAATATTTTGCAAACTTCCCACACGTCTGATAATAAGCATATATTGCGATCACTTATATATGCAGGAATATTCAGCGTAAGTATGTTTTACTTGACAAAAAATTGTAGCATTTTAAATCCCCTTGTATATATTGAAATCAGCCGGTATGTATTAGGGATGGGAAAAACCTACCGGTTTTAACCGAAAACCGGTTTTTTTACTTCCCAATAACCGGTTTTACCGGTTGTTTTTTTGTCCCGGTTATAACCGGTTTTTTATTTTTAAAGTAAAAACCGGTTATTAGGTTTTTTAGTTTTATAAGTATTATTTAGGTTGGATTCCAATCATATTTATTATTCTCAAGTAATTATTCCAAACAAAACCATAATTCAAATTTTATTTTATTTTATAAATACAGAACCAAACTGAAAGTGCAAACTCATATCAGCCAGAATATAATATTTCGTTGAAAAGGTATTTGTAATCATAATATATACATAAAAAGTGATCTGGTACATTACATATTTTTCACACTTGACTCTTGACATTGAAAGTTGGTGAATGGCTTTTTCTGATTACCAAAAATAATAATATTCTGACTATGAATATCGAATTACCGAATACGAATCTCCAAGGAATTCGCTACGTTTTCAAAACAATACAGGAAGTATTAAATGAGTTAATGTACCTATTAAACAAATATACAAACGTGTTAAAAGTTATACATGATAAATTGTTTTTGATGGTAGTAAAAATATAAGATGAATTGCATTATCCAATTTATTTTTAAGTAAAATATTTATCTTAATATTATTTTTTTTAAATCCTATTTGAAGAGTCTGGGAAATTTTTTAATAGAGGATTATATTTTCAAAGGGTAAATTAAATTTGCATCATTTAATTGAATACAATAATTATTGCATATTATATTCTACTCTCATAATATATTCAATGACAATAGAACCTGAAATATTTCAGTGCTCTCTGTTGAGCAGTATTATAATAATTTTGGTTTTGGTTTACTGTTCTCTACATCTGACTACTGAAATTCACAAATCTTTGGGATTCACACAAATCAAATGTAATTTCGATCCAAGTAATCAAGTAATTCCCATGACGACATTGAAGACTAGTTGTTATACATTAGGAGTGCCTAAATAATTAGTAACAACGCCGTTTTCTTTTCATCTTCAAGTTTTGAATTTTTCATTTTTACCATGTCGAAATCGTTTGTGTGGAATTTGTTTTCCAAGCGTAGCAACATGAGGAACAGTGCTCTATTTGTTTGAAAATATTAAAACCAGGAGGAGGCACGACGAATTTGAGGCAGCACCTAAAAAATAAACATCCAAAATATCTGGAAAAATAAGCCAAAGGTAAGCTCATTTCATAGAAAAATTTAAGTAAAGGAATTAATAGGGGAATTTTGTTTTTGCTTAGGATAAAGAACTGGCGGACATCATAACTTTTTTGCATAGAGGCGATCAGGAATCATCTTCATCTGCTTCTGAGGCGAGTGTGAGCTCTGCTTCATTTTACACATATTAAATTTAGTTGTCAGAGATTGCCTAGAAGATATAAACAATGTAGCATTAAAAATGCAATAAACGAAATAAAAGCCATAGTCACGGTACAATCCGTACCAACCAGATGAAATTCTGTCTACCATATGCTTAAAGATTCACACTAATGTCCTCATATATAGCTGCAATACTGGCAGATCCCTCGATTAAAAAAGCACCAAGGATAATTTCTGGTTCAGATATAAAACTAATCACTGAAATTGTAACAATTTTATCACCTTTCGATGAGGCCACAAATGAGATCTAGGGTTTCCAGTACATTACTAGTCTTGTTATCCCCTTGTGTCTATTATCGAAAGATCTTTAAATAACCTCAAGCCAAATCTTAATACAGCCCAAAAGTTATACCAAAAGCTTATAACTAACCTTCAAGAGAGGGGCACTAAGCTTTTACGAAACCCTCTCCTTTGCCATGCTACAATCACGGACCCTAGGTTCAAAAAACTATATCTGAATCCGTATATAGCGGAGACAGTCATATCCAATTTAGGCTCGGAAGTAAGGACGTACCTTACCGAAATCGAAAAACTTTCTCCTTTCTGCTCCTTCCAGAATAAAGAAGCCAAAGTGAGTTTAAAATCAAACCCTCTTTGGTCTTCACACGATCTGGAGTTGGTGAACAGTGGTTCCAGTTCAAGTTCTCAGGACACACGGATTCAAAGTTCTCTTCCAAATGAACTGACTCTATATCTGAAGCAGCCTTTGCTGCCGAGATTAAGTGTTCCGTTTTCATTCTTGAGCAGCACAGAACCTGTATGCCAGGCTTGGCTTTTATAGCTAAAAAATACATGTCGTTGGTCGGAAGATCGGTGGCATCAGAGAGACTTATGTCATCATTGAATGATATTGTGTCGGATGAGAGAAGCCGCTTAACCGACCAACATATATATGAACGAGCTTTTCTCAATAGGCTTCATGAAAAATATTGGCTAACATAATCTTAAATACATTTCATATAATAGGTAAGGTAACATATTTGTTACCTTCTAACCTATACTTTTTTACTTAAAATATTACTTCATTCTACTTATACTTTAATCTTACGCTATATTATATTTAATGATAAATCAATGAATATATCTCTGATGTTTGGGAAAAAGGGCTTAAGTCATAAAATCAAAGTTTACAGGAGGAATACTTGAATGTTTCAAAAATTGTTATAAATCGCACATGTTACCTTTAACCAATTTAGCACAATAATACCATTCAATGTACCATAGTAAAGTGATAATTATAGCAAGAAGATGATTTTCGTAGATTTTTAATATTTTAGATGCACTTAAGACATATAGATCTTACTATTTACTGACTTAAGACCTACTGACCGCGACTTTTCTATATCTATATTTTTGTGTATTTACCATTGAAAGTGATTAAAATGGATTGGGAATTAAAATCAAAACAGCATTAAATATTTTACTGACAAAATATTGACAAATGAATGTTTTTTTTAACAAATAATTATTAAAAAAAGAGGTTAGTCTTCGTAAATGGGTATATTTATTTAAAAACCCTTAAAAGGGCTACATCAAGAAAAACAAACGTTTTCGGACTAAACAGTCCATCATCAGGTTTAAAATTTTTAAAATTACAAGGTTATAATGCCTGAGCCACCAAAATACCTGGGTAAAAACCCTTTAAATTAAATCTAGTTGTAAAAGATTGTAGATCTTGTGGAAAAAGAACTGTGATGTTCAGTATTAAATTAAATTTTACTTCAGGTAACATACATGGCTGAAGTGAGTACCAGAGCCGGAGAGTAAACCTCTTCAAACGGAGAACAGCTGGTAACCAGCTGTTACTACCTCGCAATAAAGTTCATACATTTTTTTCAAATTAAGATGATTGGAAAGATACTTGTTAATGTTGTCTCTACGAGTATAGTGACTTTTGTATTGCGGAAATGAGTTAATATGATTTATAATTAACTGTCTCATATGTTCGGTTTTTTTGTTTCCAGGTGATTTTCTTTCTCGTTTATCTGCATCTGTAATACCTGATTTGTGGTTACCTTTGTTGGTTAATGCAATTCTTACAAATTTTTCCTTTTCATCTAAAATATCCATAAAACACGTTTTACATACAACACGGCGTTCACCTTGGTACTCTAAATGGTATACATATGTGACTTGTCTGGATTTGGCAGAGTCTTAATTTCTTTTTCTTGTTGTAGTAGTATTTTTGCACGAAACTAAGCCACTAATGTACTGTGTCCGCCTATCGTGAGTCCCAAGTGACCAATATTCTTGAAATATTGTCTGCCTTATATCAGAGGTAAAGAAATCTGCACATTTGGATCTACATGGTTTCAATGTCCCTTTTACCATTCTTTGAGCTACAAGCTTTCCTGTTACAGTAACATAACTTTCTCCACGATTTTTTTATCTGTTCTTTCTATTCGAACAACTCGAACCCAAGGTCCTACTCTTCTTTTTCGTTTTTTAATACTTGAACTTGTACCACAAGGTTCTGCTACATCTGTCTGGTCTACTAAATTATTAGTTACTAATTCGTCTTCTGCTACATCTGTCTGGTCTACTAAATTATTAGTTACTAATTCGTCTACTATTAATAAACTGAAACTGTCCTATTGTTCAAACAAACTATTTAGGCTGTTAAAAACAAGTTTAACAAAATAATACAAAATGCCAAGCTAAACACTTACACAGTATACAGCCGATTGTAGTGTAAATACTAAAGGAATGTTTATGATGTTTATCAGTAATTTGACACGTAAGATATAAAATATTTGCGAATTTTGCCAATACAACTAAAATAAAAAAGTGCTATGCTAGAAAGTAGATAACTATTTTGTAAGTAATTAAAATATAAATAATGCCAATATTATTATTTATTATTAGCCAAAACTTTAATTTTTCGGTGTATACACAATATTTTTATAAAAACATTGACCTATTGATCAAACAAAAGAAAATAAATAAAGATCAGCAAGGCTTATGTCAAGACATATGCCTTCTAGATTATATGAATTCTAGATCATTAAGATCAGCAAGGCTTATGTCAAGACATATGCCTTCTAGATCATAGCAGTTATTCCCCAGTATATGGTACAAGAGACATAAATTGACTTAAGTCTTATTGCCATACCATATTGAACAATCATGTTTGTGACCTTCATATCATCGTGAATAACTTTGAATTACAATGTGGTAGACTTAAACCGTTTGTACCAATAGAAAGAGCTGATTTTTTTGGTCCAGAAGGCATAAAAATTTTTTTTTGCGAAATTCTGACTTAAGCCCTTTTTCCCAAACACCAAAGATATAATAATAATAAAATAATAAATAAATATAATAATTAATATAATAAAATGGTTTTATTAAAAATTGTGTTTTATTTATATTGATAGTGATGTTCTTTCGATAATACTAATTTTGATCATATTGATATTGAGTTGAATGAAGTATCGCAAACTAAAGTGCATTGTAAATGTTACTTTGTAACATATTGGATTAAAAAAAACCGAAAACCGGTTTTTGCAAAAACCGGTTTTTTTGGCCGGTTATAACCGCCAGGTTAAACCGTAAGCAAAAAAAACCGGTATAACCGAAAACCGGTTCTTTAGTCAAAAACCGCCATCCCTAGTATGTATTAAAACACCAAAAAAGTATTTTCAATCCATTTTGTGCCGCCGACGTCGATACGTCGCACACTTTAAAGTTTGTTTATATATCACAGACGCGTATTCCTCGGTATTTCTTTTGATCGAAGCCGCTTTTAAGATATTCTAATTCTCTTCACTAAAATAACTGTCAAGGGTTAAACACCTTTTTTAACGTTCCTCATGGGTTTTAGTATATCACAAGAAAAATCTTTGATTGTATGTTTTACTAGACGTAGACAAAAAGTCACAGGCAAATGCCAGATAGGTGATTATAATTTCCCCTTATCAGAAGAGTATACGTATCTAGGCATGATCCCAAAGAAAAAATTTTTGTGGTCCAGTATACAGATTGAACCAAATTAAAACGGAACATACAATTTAATACATGTCTGTTTGAACTGCATTTAAAATAGTGGACCAATATAAAACTTGGACAAAAATAAATCCATACCTGGGTATAGACATTGTATAAAATATCGTTCAACTATCTGTCTCGCAACAAAGTTGTTTGCGTAAGACGGGTTTGTCTAAGGAGGCGTAATAGTTCAGGAATTGAAGCTCGAAAAAAAGTTAAAACCTCGCAATTTTTTCGTCCTGCATGTATCCAGTTGAAATTTTAGCAGAAGGTAGGTAATAGCCCAAGGATCAAAATCTATATCGAACCGAAGTGCGCTGAAGGGTTTTAGGGGTGAAAACTACCCCTAATTGTCAAAAATTATAAAATAACATATTAAACCTGAATATGGGTAAGATTTGGTTTGAATTAATTAAATAATGACTATTTTATACTTTTGAATAGAGTTCCATCATATTTCAACCCTTAAAAAGCAACCCTTGTTAGAGATTAATGTAAAAAATTACTAATTCTAAAAAAATGATTTCGCCTTGGATCGATTTGGATAAAAATTTGGATTTAAGCTCAATTCACCCGCTGCTTTATAGTTTATATTATGTCGACGAACCCTGATTGTTCTTAGGGGTGAAAACTACCCCTAATTGTCAAAAATTATAAAATAACATATTAAACCTGAATATGGGTAAAATTTGGTTTGAATTAATTAAATAATGATAGTTTCGTGCTTTTCAATAAAGTTCCATCATATTTCAACCCTTAAAAAGCGACCCTCTTTAGAGATTAATATAAAAAAATTAGTAATACGAAGAAAATGATTTCACCTTGGAACGACTTGCATAAAAATTTGGAATTAAGCTCAACTCACCCTCTACTTTATAGTTTATGTCATGCCGATGAACCCTGATTGTTCTTAGGGGTGAAAACTACCCCTAATTTTCAAAAATTGTAAAATAATATTACAAATCCTAAGATGAGTGAAATTTGGTTTGGATTAGTTAAATAGTTAAAAAGGATTAGTTAAAAAGGAGAATAGGACTGGCATGGGCAGCTTACGGAAACCTGAGGGAAGTCTTTAAATCAGCTATTCCCATGTGCTTGAAGAGAAAAGTTTTTGATCAGTGTGTATTTCCAGTTCTGACATATGGAGCAGAAACATTGACACTTACCAGAAAAGTAATTAATAAGATACAAGTGGCACAGAGAGCGATGGAGAGGTCAATGTTGGGCGTATCACTCAGGGACAGAGTTTCGAGTCAGATAGTAAGGAGAAAAACTGGTGTGACGGACGCAGTTGAAAGAATTACAACCCTGAAATGTAACTGGGCAGGACATGTTGCTAGGGTCAGAGATGGAAGATGGACAAAGAAAATTTTAGAGTGGAGGCCTAGACATGATGCTTATCGTAGTCGAGGACGTCCTTCAACAAGGTGGTCGGACGATTTAAAGCGCATCCAGTCTAACTGGATTCAAGTTGCTCAAGATCGGATGCAATGGAATTATTTACGGGAGGCCTATGTTCAGCAGTGGACGCAAAATGGCTAATGATAATGATGATGAGTTAAATAGTGAGTTTTTTATACTTTAAAATACAAATTCATACATTTTCAACCCTTAAAAATCAATTGTTGTGAGTGCTATAGGTGAAAACAATTTTTTGCCAAAATTTTGCAACTTTTCAACTTTTGAAAATCACCCTTTACAACATTGCAGTTTTTATAAACTAATTTATAAGATATAAATTGAAAAAATTAGAATTAAATACAAAAAAAATTATCAACATAAAAAGGCACCATATATTCTTATACCTACATTTACATAAATAGTTGAAAATATTTACATTTATAGGTAAAACAAATATAATATTAATTTTATTCGTCATCAATTACATCTTCATGTGATCTATGTCATCATCATCTTCCTCAATTATTGGTGGACTGTTATTGCACCCTTCACCTGAGCACCCAGAACAAGTAGAGTTACAGTATAAACCAACTTTTCTGCACCCATATGAAACGCCGCATCCTTTTTTGCATTGGCAAAAAATAATTTTCAAAAATTTATCGGGTGCAGGTTGTTTGTTCATGCGTACGGGTAATAACAAACCATCTTTGGAAAACCATCCCCAATCTGTTGCTCTGATATTTTCATTGCCAAGCCATAAACATATGAGCAGATGTTTTATTCTGTTGTATGGGATTTCAAAATAAGAACGCTTAAAATTTCGAATGTATAACGCCCCACTAGCTAATATACCGGTTTTGTAGATTATTATGCTCCGAAATGTACTGTACTATACTAATGGAATTTTCCGGAAAAAAATTAACTGGTTTTTTTAACGTATTTCCTTTAATTTTTAACGATAGATGTTTCTTCAAAAACGATTTGTAGAGGTTTTTAATAGCTACAAGGATCTGTGAATTAAATCTTTTTGGAACCCTTGGTTTTTAAATGGGGTGAGTTTAAAGGGCTCGAAAAAGATGGTGCTTGATCGTAAATCGATGCTTTAAACGGCTATATCTCGCCAAATATTCATTGTACAACAAATCTAAATAAAGGATAATTTTAGTCATTAAAAAAGCTACAATTTGGTAATTTTTATTTTTTTCATATATTCAGTATTTTCGGGCATATTTAAAAAAAGAAGGGTAAAAAATATGAAATTGTAAATCGTTTCTCGCTTTAAGCTGTACTTTTTCTAAAACTAAGCATTTTAAATGGGTCAAACTTCTTGGACGTATTAACAATACATCTACAAAGGGAATTGCAGAAGGGTGAAGATCGATTTTAATTATGGGGGTGGTTAGGTTGTTGTTTTCCTCGATTTTTTCGTAAAAAATGAGGTATTGACCTTATTTTTTTATGATAGGTCTATTTATGCTCTTTAAAAAACGTTTTGTGAGTTTTCTTCCAAAAATGCATCATTTTCCCGATATTTGACTTTGAATCTTTCAAATTTGGCATTTGAAGAAAACCGCTGAACATTGATATTGTATTTGTAATTGTATTTGTCTTTTTAAAAGCTACAAATTTGTTCTCTACAATTTTTTTGATAAAATGCACCATTTTCGAGTTATTCGCGAAAAATCGATTAAAAACGTGGATTTTTTCGTCTAAAAGTTGTTACTTTCAATCGCGAATAACTTGAAAAATATCATTTTATAAAAAAAATGTATAGCACATTTTTTGTTTAGAATCACTTTTCTAATCGAAACCTGTAGTTAAAACGTAAAAAAAAATTTCACCCCGGAGATGGGGTGGCAACCACCCCCTAGGCTTTGGCGCACTTTGGTTCGATATAGATTTTGATCCTTAGGCTATTACCTACCTTCTGTTAAATTTCAAGTCAATCCACGCCGCACGAAAAAATTGCGAGGTGAAATGCTACATTTCCTGGACTATAACTGGTTTGACAGCATAATAAAATCGTAGATTTATGTGTAGCTTTCAATTTTTATGAGTTCAGAATCCAGCAGTCCGCTGAAGTATGGGATTTTTTATAATATAATTATTTGACAATCTTTTGTTGGCCAACCAGCTACAGCAGAATTGAGCCGAAATACATTATATTCCTATGTTCCGAATTTATTTCGTTCAATCTGTATAAAGTACGTAGAGCAAAAGTGCGAGCGTGGAATTAACCTTCTGCGTTTCGTTTCTAAAAAAAGATGGGGTGCAGATCAAAATATCTCTTTCAATGTTTTATAGATCCTACATACGATTCATTCTAGATTACAGTTGTATTCTTTACGGTTTAACATGCAAAACAAATCTAATAAATCTTGACAGAATACAATTTAAATCAATAAAAAATTGTCTAGGAGCTATGATGTCTTCACCAAACCAAGCAATTCTAGTAGACGCCCAAGAACCACCTTTACACATACGTAGGCAAATGTTAGTCAACAAACGTCTAATAACATACAGATCGTTTAATACAACTATGGTTCACAAAATAGGTTTAATTTTGACAGAAAATTTAACAAATCCTTATTGAAGAATAAAAAATTCTTCTCCTCTTACAGAATCTTTTATCGATACGAATTCATTGTAATCTTATATATTACAGCTACCAAAATTTCCCTTTTACGTACAAGACTTTGAAGTTCTAATAGACCAACCCACCATTATATTGCTCTCTTATTCAGACTTGCCAATTTTAACCAATCTTATATTCAAATCGATACTAAGCAAATTAGGGGAAGATTTAACAATGATTTATACAGATAGATCAAAAACTGTTGAAAGTACTGGTTTCGCTTTTTTGTTTTAAACAGCAATCATGTTGAGAAATCTAGTTTTCCTGAATGTTGTTCTATTTTTTACAGCCGAGGCTGCTGCTATACGGAAAGCACTATCTTGGTGTGTCACTAATTATTGTGAGAACATCGTAATAGTATTAGATTCTCAGGCAGTATTACAAGCTGTTCGTAGCCATCCATTAGATAGTTTTCAAAACTCCATTATACTTAATTGGAAACGAAATAGTGGACAGTAGCAAAAAATACGTTTTGCGGACGATATCGTGCTTCTGTCAGATAATGTGGGAGAGATCAAAGACATGTTCCAAGAACTGCATGACATACTACAAGAAACTGGACTGGAGATACAATTCGAGAAAACCGAAGTGATGACCAATATGGTTCCCAGCGAAGAGATACAAATCAATAACAACAAGGTAGAATCAATCGATAAATACTTGGGTTATGAAATTAGAATAACCAGAGACAACCAAACCTGCGAGCTAAATAGACGAATCACGTTGGGATGGGCGGCATGTGGAAGGGTCAGAGACATTCTAAAAACAAATATTCCAATTCACCTGAAAAGGAAGGAATTTAACCAATGCATCTTACCAGTCTTGACCTACGGAGCAGAGACCCTAATTTTAACGCAAGCTACTGCGAAAAACTGAGCGTACCACAAAGGGGAATGAAGAGATCAATGCTGGGCCTGAACTTAAAAGATCGCGTGAGAAATGGGGAGATACGCCGACCAACTGGCGTAGACGATATTATACTGCGAATCAATAAACAAAAGTGGAGGTGGGCTGGACATGTTGCTAGAATGGAAGACGGAAGATGGACGAAGAGATTATTGGAGTATAGACCAAGAGCCGATAAGCGAAGTCGGGGCAGACCACCCACCGGAAGGACCGACGACCTAAGAAGAATAGAAACAAACTGGCTTGCAGCAGCTAAAGGTAGAGAGAACTGGAGACGTTTGGAGGAGGCCTATATCCAACAATGGATATGTAAATGGGGCTGAATGATGCTGGCAAAAAATACATCTGAGATATCCGAAATTACAAATTTTTACTAGTTTAAAGATTTTTTTCTATTATCAGGAGTATTGGCAGGGACAGATGGATGTCAAAATATAAAGAGGTTCAGAAGACTTCAAGAAACCATTACTTTTCTATTCACCCATACTTACCAAAAAATATTTTCCATTTTAATTTTAACTTTAATAAAGTACATTCTTTGTTTATAACGCGGCTAAAACTTAACCATGGCCTCTTCAGAGCATCTGCATAGGATTGGAATCTATGAAACTCCTTTCTGTCCTTGTAATAATAAATCTATCGGAGATTTGAACCACTTATTTTTCGATTGTTCTAATCATAGGGAACAGACTCGAAGCCTATATTTAGGTTTAATTGATCTCAATATTAGCCTACCAGTTAACATCAGCAATCTGTTATCTTATTCTGACAAATCTATATATAATATTCTAATCAAGTTTATAAATGATTCTAAAATAAAAATTTAAACATCCTTATAACAATTTTCTGTGGCAAAAAGATTCTTTGTCTAATGCCATCTCTCTCTCTCACACACACACACAAAGTTCCTCACGGATTTTAAAGATTTAAACATCGATAGTACGAGTACTGTGCTAACCATTAAAGTTTATAATGTAGTGTGTTATTTGTAAACATTTAACTGGAGATGCGACCATAAATTGTGATAGCTGCACCAGGTCGACACATAGGAAGTGTTCTGGATTGAATTCCAGAGAACTACAAGTTGGGGGGACCTCAAAGGTAAGAGATTGCTTAAATTTTATTATGAGTATCGTCAGAATTGGATAAAGCTTATTCCTAAATTGCTTGCGAAAATTGATCATATGGAGTTACAAAAATCAAACATTTAAAAAATATATCAGATTCTGTTCCAGTATTGTCCCTAACACTAGGGAAGATAAAGAAGAAATCATATGTGAGATGATTGAGAGGCAGAATCGGGCTTCTAACATAATTTTCTGTAATGTGAATGAATCAAAAATAAAAACGCAAGTAGAACGTGATTGTGAAGATGCAACAGCTATTGGGAAAATATTGCATAATTTTAATATTGACAAAATTAATTTAAAAGTATTTCGCTTGGGAAGATATATGGGAAGCAAGAGTAGGCCGTTCAAAGTTAGTATTAATTCAAAAGAAGACGCCAAATTTGTTTTTAAGAATAAACAATTAATTTCTATTTCAAGCATGAGAATATTTGGTGATCAAACGAAGGCTGACTAGGACTATTTTAAAGCAATTAAAAATAAATTACAAACTTTGATTGTAGTTTCCCTAGTGTAGAAAATCCATTCAAAAAAATATTTTGTAAACCCTATATATACCTTCCAATGCCGATATAATTTATCTCAACGCCCAAATCAGTAAAAAATAGAGAAAAAAACCAAGAATCAATAACTTGCTATAACCCCAAAATAAGGGCGACATCAGATATTGAAGATATTGAAGTAAAACTTGAAAATTATTGTCATATTCTTTGTGACTCAACGAATAGATACACTAGAGGTGTTATGCTATACATCAACAAACATTATAATTTTTCAAATTTTAAAACATTTCAATTACGTAATAATTATTGGTGAAAAGTAATAAAAGTTGATGATAAATTCATGGTTTACTTGGTGGGGTGTTTACACCATTCACAATGCAGTTCTGATGCTCAATATATTGAAGATTTGAAAGAATTTCAAAATTCAATTCAAAAGACTCAATTTTTTGGGGTTTAAGGAGAAAATTAAGAAACCTTGGAAAAGAAAAGAGGTAAGGAAAGATATTAAGGTTCAGAGATCAAACCCAAGAAAAGATATTAATAGTAATTTTTTTGTGTAAACTTTAAGTAAACTTTTCAGTAAACTTTCTACTGGTCAAAGGTATACTACTAATTAAAGGTAAAAAGCAAATTATATTCAAAGTTACTATTTTATCAGGGAACTTGTTAGGAGCCGACAAATAAAATACATACATGAAACAATAACAATATATTCAACAACAAAATTATGACGCTGCTGAATGCAACACAAGTAATAAAAATACACCAACAACTATGAAATGGTGGTATGCATATAAAAATAAGCAGTAATTTAATTAGAAATTACCTTTACAAAGATATATCCTACAATCATGCACAAATAATGTGTTATTGGCGTACCTCGAGATATTACAGTAAAAAAAAATGAACAAAAATTATAACAAACACAAACTATCACAAAAATGATTCAACTTTAAATTTACAAAAATACAAAAAGGTTACAGAAATGAAAACACAAAAATTTCACCAAACCGAACTTGGTTAAGTCGATTAGCTATCTCGGACTATTATTTAATGCCAAACTGAGACTTAAATGTTCATAATTATTACTTATTGAAATTTCTTAAATCTATTTAAATGTTCTTTAAATTGAATGCAAAAATACTTAATACTTTACTTGTATCTAACACTGACTTTAATTAACATTAAAGGTACTTTAGAACAATATACAATCTAATATAGTATAAGATCAAAAAGACTCAAATAAACAAGTGTATACACACTTAGAAAACAATTCACAGACGGTAAGATATCAGATATACAATAAGATCTAGTCCTTATGCAAAGATTATCCCACTAGAAGTAACTTTCTTTTTCTAAAATTTTACAAACTACCCAAGACAAAAGAAGAAGAAGGGATCTCTTCCACTTAAAAATCATAGGCCAGTTGTATGTAGTTCTGAGAAGGTAAAAAGATTCTAATGAACATCGAAACCAACGGTACTGTAATGTAAACATAGCAAGAAAATAAAGAATAGAAAAAATACTGGCTAGTAGCATAAGGGAGAATAATAATGATTTTAGTAATTATTATATATTCCAAATTAAGTAAAGAATACATTCGATACGTATACATTTTAAATTATACAAAGAAAAACAATTTGACCCAGTTAATTGCATGACACGAGCCAATATCAGTTGCAACAATTGTTCAAAAAAGAAAATAGTCACGTTTTAATAAACATAGACCTACGCTGGAAAATATCACCAACGCTGACCTGGTTTAAATCACGTGGACTCAGCAAAAACTCGACCTTGTTACTATAATCGGCATTTGAGAATACGAGCTCAATAAAAACAAAGAACGAAGGAGACTAGTTAGTTAGTAATACTGTGACTGTCCGCTCAGGCAGTAATTGCTGGCGGTAGCGTCTAGCAAGTCAGTATTACGGCGAGGTGCCGTTGCAACGATAGGCGACTCCGGATACGGTGAAACCGCGATTGTTATATTTTGTCTATTATAGTTCAAAATAAGTGTCGGCTACCGTGCGAGTGAAAGGTTCATGCCAGAACGCAACATTATCCACCACTGACTCTCGAAGTCCAGAGAGACTAAAGGGCGTATTCATTAGCTAGAGCCTAAATACGCGAAAGGTAACAAAAATCTATATACTAACCCGAGTAATATATAGTAGTACAGATTTGTCACTCCTTTACTTTCTTGCTAAGATCTCTTCTCGTCTCCCTTCGCGCCGAACAAGTTATTATTGATTATAACTGACAGTTTGTTAACTTAATTGTAAACAACATAGTATATTTAATACATTTGTAGACTCGAAATTTGGTGTTAATGTTCCTTCCGACCGGCGGCCGATTCAGACAGAGACCAGAGGAGTACCAAATTTCTGCTTATACATTTATCCGGCTTCTAAAGTAAGCCCATAGACTCAAACTGACGGACCTGAGACCTACAAGTCCTTAAATCCCTATCCCGAAACTTCTCTACCTTCTCATAAATCCACGAAGGCGAGCCAGCAATTTCAGACTAGTGGGACCAGTAAGCCTTGCAGCCGCTCGCAGGGATAAGCATCCTTAACGTTCATATCGAGGATGTTACAGTGGTGACAGCGTTGTACAGTGGTGAAAATGTTTCTCACCCTCTAGCTTCAGTACTTTACATCAAACTTTACTAAAAATCAAACTTTACATTACCCTTCTAACGTGATGAAAAAAAACTTCTAGATTAGATTTTTCAGAAAAATTAATATACGTGCCTTCAGAATATTTACAAATCTATGATAAAGGAACCCGCCTTCACCGAAAAGCATTAGTTCCTTTCATACTCGTGATGAAGACGGAAAGGATTAAAAACCTATCGACTCAGGGAAATTTCGTGCTAGTTTGGTAGGTAGATTCTTTAGTCATGGTTCGCTAGTTTTCAATAATATTTTCTAATCGTAAACACGATCATCGGCGTATCATCCACATGGGTAAAGGGAATTAAAAATAATTTAATATATTTATTATATAAAAAAAAATGTTACAAAGTACCAGTTCATCGCAATAACATCATCGTCTTCACTCGATGACATTGTTCACTGAACTGAATGTAGTAGACATCTAGAAAACACGTTGCTTTGATGACCCCTCCATGTCGCCTGCTTGTGCCAATCAAAATCGTGTCGCCGTCGCGTCGCTGTTGCGTAGCTTTGGTGAGAAAAGGCCTAAGGTTTTACGAAAATTTGCATACGGAACTATTCCGCAGCGTGTTTCAAAATTAGGACTATAAAACCACGTTTTAATTGATTTATATTAATCCTGCATGATAAGTCAAATATAACATTTTATCAAGGAACAGAATATACCAAATTAAAATTTATAAATTTATACACAGTGTGCTAAAAAAATCATTAAAATAGGGCTAAAAATAAAAAATTGAGATTCTTTGAATTTGACCAAAATTTTCTTTGTTGCGTTTTTTTGCATCTGAGTGTATAATGGTACAACTTGTACTAAAAATTAAAAATGTTTGTTTGTTACACCATCTGTAGAAAAACGGTGTACATATGTGGGAAATTATGAGTATAATTTCAGTGTATGTGGACTGTATTATACAGGGTGAGTTATGTGGAACTTTACATACTTCTACCATATGTAGAGTCTCTCAGGGAGCATATCATGTGGTCACTAAAAAATGTCAACTCCTCTTCTTTATCAATTAACAGGGTGATTTGTGTAATTGACCATTTATTTCATTTTACTCTAGTGTTTATTGGGCTCATTTGATTTTTTTAATTATTGCATGATACAGTACACTACAATCAACCATTGGACTGGTATTAGCTAAACTAAAAAATTCGAGGACTGGCTTTGGAAAAATTAATTTAGGGATTCGTATTAAATATTACACCTGGTATATATTCTTTTTAAAATGCAATACGTGATTTTCAAACTACATAAATAGCCAATGAAAACGACAATGTTGTAGCACTTTTACTAAATTTTTAGTGAACGATCAAATCTTACCAAAAATAGAACAACCATAATGAAATATCAAATTATAAGGTATTAATTTAAACAAATGTTATAAATTTCAAAATTTTCATTAAAATAAGTTCCTACAACATAATCTAATACGTAGAAAATTAACATCTTTACTGTCACTTTGTATTATCTCTACGATAGAATCAATTGTTTTTCAATTTTAAATTTTTACTCATAGATATTTTGGGGCATTATTTTCGATAAATAATAAATTAAATTGATTAAAAAGTCAATCCTCTTGTATGTGTTAGTTTTTGTTGATTGTAAATGATTAAAATTTTATGTCAAATAATAATACATTGCATCAACTGTACTAAATGACAATTACTCTACACACACAAACACGCACACACACACACTACATTAATAAACTTATCTTGATTGAGACTGGCTGAATGACAATTGTCCAAGCCAAAACACACACAAAAAAAACTGTACTAAATAAAAATAAATCTAAAAAAGTTTAAAATGAAGGTTTGCGTTGACCGTTTGACGTTTCTTGATATTTTATACCCATTGTCATTATTGTCATTATCAATTGTTATTTATGTGTACAAGAATACATATTTCTTCTGTCATATCTACGTTAAGTACATTGTGTTAGTTTTGGTAGAGCTTTTGTTACTTTCGTTCAAAATGCCACATCCGTTTTCGACCACAGAATATGCAGACATAATATTTGTTTATGGATTATATAATGGGAATGGTAGGGCTGCTAGTAGAGAATATCGCAGGAGATTTCCTAATCGTCGAACTCCCAGTCATCCAACATTTGGGTCAGTTTTTAATTATTAGTGAAACAACAGAGCGACATGTAGATGAAGCGCAGGAAGATGACATTATGGACGCCGTTACTATGAACCCTACAATAAGCACTAGACAAGTAAGTCGAGAACTCAATGTTACTCACTCAAAAGTAAGTAGAGTCTTACAAAAAAATCATCTATACCCATATCACATTCAAATGGTTCAGCGACTACATGCTGGAGATGAGATCGATCGGTTGGAATTTTTTAGATGGATTAACAGTAATCGACCAACGCTATACAGGACACTATTTACAGACGAAGCCCAATTTACCAAAGACGGGATACATATTTCACGAAATTCACATGTGTGGGCAGAAGAAAATCCCCATGCTATTCGGCAACAAAAATTTGTACAGGCTGTAGGGTTCCATTTCGAAAACCTATTTTGAATTATTTTTATTTTGTTACCATTATTGTATCTTTTCCAGTTCTAATTTATGGGTTTATCATAACTATGTACATATTTTTAGTTTTTTTTTTGTTCTTCGTTATTATTAGTAGTTACTGTTTTTTGTTGTGCAGTGACTCGGTTTATCATTTCAATTAAAATGTTTGAAATTTATAACATTTGTTTAAATTAATTACCTTATAATTTGATACTTCATTATGGTTGTTCTATTTTTGGTAAGATTTGGTCGTTCACTAAAAATTTAATAAAAGTGCGACAACATTGTCGCATATGTCGTTTTCATTGGCTATTTATGTAGTTTGAAAATCACTTATTGCATTTAAAATATATATATATATATATATATATATATATATATATATATATATATATATATATATATATATATATATATAAACAGAGTGTAATATTTAATACGAGTTCCTAAATTAATTTTTCCAAAGCCAGTCCTGGCATTTTTTAGTTTAGCTAATACCAGTCAAATGCTTGATAGTAGTGTACTGTATTATGCAAAAATTAAAAAAATCAAATGAGCCGTATAAACACTACAGTAAAATGAAATAAATGGTCAATTACACAAATCACCCTGTTAATTTATAAAGAAGAGGTGTTGACATTTTTTAGTGGCCACATGATATGCTCCCTGAGGGACTCTACATATGGTAGAAGTATGTAAAGTTCCTCATGACTCACCCTGTATAGAGCTGGTTCAAATAAATTAGGATATGTAGTAAAGGGTTATACAGACAATAGCAGATTAAGTTTATATATGTCTTACCAATATTTTTTGCTCCACACTCTCGCATTTATTCCTCATACGCCAAATCTGTCTGATAGAAAACAGCCAAGAGAGCTTCTGTTCTTCTCGATAAGCAAAGAGAGAGAAAGAGTGGACTATCCTCAACGACAGTTAACAGACAAGAGAGACACGTCTGTACCAAGCGATAGGTAACAGGCAAGAGCGCACGACTGTCCCTAGCGGCAGTCGAAAATCCAGAGAGAGTCTTTCTTCTTTGTTATTTTAAAACTGTCTATATTTGTAATGGGTTGGGTTAAAATGTAAGTAGTATCAAGGGCTGGATTAAGATAATAATTGTAAAATTGTGATAGAAGCATAATTAATAATACAGCGAAAAAATGACATGATTTTTCGCATGTAAAAAAATTGAACACCATCCTTGATTTAATGTTTTGCTTCTGTGTTTTGTGATTTATCTGTTTATTTAAGTATCAATTTTATTTTAGATTCTTACCGTTATAAGTGTTATGTCCTGCGACAAAGCGGAAAAAGTCGCATTCAAAATAGCAAAATTATGTATCAATCTACAAGCCCATGTTCAAGATCCAATCCTGGAGGAAGAGCTTTGTGGTTTGTCTACTTTTATAATAGAGCTAAGACCAAAATTTAGTATGTATGGATTTTTCTATATAAATCAGCAAATAATACCGACATTTATATCGGCTCTTACAACTTATCTTATTATATTAATTCAGTTTAAAATTCAAAAATAAAATATTGCTGTAGATAGTTTTATAAAATGTATTTGTTGTTGAAGTTAATAAAGTTTTCTGGAGTCTACTTTTAATATATCTGGCAGTTATTATATTTATTTTTTCATGAAAACCGTCTGCTATATTTTTTTTTTATAATATATAAAATTCCCTAAAGCCTATCCTATTATTGTCACTAATATCTTATGAATAATTATTACTGGATAATAACGTAAAGAAGGTATTACAAAACATTTCTAGAACCAAATAGCAAATCAATATGATGACCTTGAAACAATACTACATGCTCTTTGGCACGGCATTACAAAGCTAACAGAACTCAGTCGCAATAAATCGGTTGTGGTCGTAGACCTACGGATCGTCTGCCCCCGTTGATTTATGGTGTTGAAATATTTTAGTTGTTTGGCAGCATTAAAACAGTTAACAAGTTGTACAACAAAGTAAACAAAGACCTAGTTTCGCTGATGATGTCTGTTCCCGTTTAATAAAAGACTTGAAAAACTTGTGGCAGAAAAGTTCCATTTGTGTTGTATCAGACCAACAAATATTACATAAAATTTGAGTATACCACGGTAAAAATCGTAACATAATGAAACGGCTAAAAAAGGACGTTAAACTTAATAATTCAAAACAGTTTTTTTTTAGAGAATTGGCCGAGAAGAAACTCTTTGATATATCTTTATGCAAACGTACAGACTTTTTAAGCTGTTCTTGCACAATAAAAGTACCTGTACTTGAACGTGAATTTCTAACCGACTAAAGAACTTCGCGTAAAATGGTAATCGGTAGAGTTAATGATGAATATTATGATAAATACAAAGAATCTTTAATTGGCAGAGCATACCAGTCAGTGTCATCTAATCTAGAAGAAGAGACTTTAAACAACATTTCATCAGAAGAAAATATCCTTAAATTAGAAGAAAGGGCCGATACTCCTTCAACATCTCAGATGAGAATAAAACTACCAAGTGTTGCACAGGCATGTGATAGAACGGGTGTTTCAGATAGGACGGCAGCAATTCTTGTTAGTACAACGTTAAAATATATAGAAATAATTACTACACGAAATTCATCAAAAATTGTCGACTGCTGCAAAATTCGTAGAGAAAAGGCAAAAGCTCGATTTGAGTTCACGAGAAAAGATAAAAAAGACGGTTCTGAATTGGTTAAAACGTAAAAACGTTAGTTCAAACTAGTGAAGAAGGAAGCTTGTCCAAAAAAAACGAAGTTTGAGGAGAATATAGTCCTAGTTTCAGAACCAGGATCCAAATATATTGGTCATTTGACTCCTGCATCTGGCAATTCGCAAAGTATAAAGAAGAGCATTCTAGAATTTTTGGAGCATAATTTTGACGTTTCAAATTTGCAGGCTATAGGTTGTGATGGTACAGCAGTAAATACTGGTAATAAGAATGGAATTATTAGACAGCTTGAGCTTTCGCTGAATCGATCCCTACAATGGTTTGTTTGCCTATTGCACGCAAACGAACTACCTTTAAGATATTTGCTGCAACATTTAGATGGAAAAACAACTGGCCCAAAAGGATTTTGGGTTATTTGCATTATAAAATAAAAAGGAAGCCAACTAGGTCTTTATTTAAAAATAGACAATTTGAAGGAAATTATTCAATACTCATCAAAAATCTCATCTTGTTCATTTGAAAAACTCATTTTCAAAAGATATTCAATTCTTGTCACTTTTTAGTCAATTTGGAAACAGCAAAAATACGTGTTGTCACTCTACGGTCGGCGACACTACTGATTCTGGTGCAGTCCTGCGGTCTGCGGTGGCGACGTTCTACTTGCGGTGGCAACAGTGCCGCTCTACTCGACATACAGCTCATAAGAAACCATATGTCCCAATAATATGTCCCATTCTCATATCTCCCAAATAATAGGTCCCATATCTCCCATTCTGCAGTTGCAGAACACTGCCAAGAAACCGGTCATTCCATATTGTTCGAAAAAACCCATATTATTTCTAAGAGCCCCTTCTTTTATACCAGGAAAATCCGCGAATCTCTAGAGATCCGAAAAAATCCACATAATATCAATCGAGAGGAAGGATACTACTTGTCTCCCATCTGGAATCTTAGTCTAGAGCCGCCGTCCGGTCCCGCAACCACGATGCAGCCACATGATTGGCCAGCGCACGCTTCTTGACGTTCGCGCCACGGAGTGTGCCGATACGTCCCGACACGACAGGTCACCGCGACTATAAATAGAGCGGTAGCGGAGTAATCGTCGGATTCACTCCCCGCCTCTCGACGCGTTAGTGTTCTGAGCTGTTGGACGTGAATCCCTGTCCTGGCATTTAGTTTTCACCTCTGGCTGCGTTTAGTAGTTAAGTTACTGTGACCAAATGCCCATCTTGGTAGTTAGTATTCGCCTCTGGTTGCGTTGAGTAACTGAGTTACCGTTGCTAACTACCCCTCTTCCTGTCTTCTTTTTCTTTTTCTTTGTTCTCCTGAAGAAGCTACATACAATTGTAGCGAAACGTCGAGATGAACCCACTTTTGGGTCACTCACAAATGACACAGTCCAAACCCGGAAGACGAATAAACTATAACCTACAACCGTATTATTACAGACGGGTGTGAGTGTGAGATCTGGATTATGCAATCTAGTTTAAATCAAAATATTCTATATGTCATACTTCATCAGCTAATTTTTTCAGTAGTAGTTCTAGCTGGACCTTTGGCCAATGACAACTTATACAGAATTTTAATATTTGCTGATCACAGATCCATAACTTTGACTGCCTATCAAAGTTGTCATATGTCACATGTCACCGTATCATTTCCGCTTAGATCATTATCCCTCCAGATACTGATAGAGAATATAGCGTAGAATCTTTAAGTAATTTTAAACTGTTTATCCTCGTTTTAGTGTAGTGTTTTGTACAATTTTATGTTATTTTTAATGTTTCCACATTCTACGCTTGCCGGATAGTTTACATTTTGACGAAGTAAGTCTAAAACGTTAATCTCAAAACCTGTTTTTTTCATCCATTAACTTCGAGTTTTTTGTCGAAGTTAACTAATTTACTTCATCTAAAAAAACGTTTTCTTGGCCTATTTCAGATGCCCCTGAAGATGCTATTTTAAGCGAAAGTACTTGGGCTAAATTTAAATAACTTGTGCTCGATAATAGCTTTATTTTTAAAGTTCATTTATTCGAGCATTCAACCTCATTTCAATAATTATAATTTCGGTATAGATGTATACGCTGTCAGCTCAGCTGAACGTTTGCGTCCAAATCAAATCGCAGTTGATTGCAGCGCACACCGTTGACGTACACGGCTATCGGTCTGCAGTGCGCGCATCTCAGCAGAACCTAACAAACCGTTATCATAGAGAACCATTTCTTTGATTTTGATGAACGTGCGCGGCATTCGACTGACTGTGAGTTATGCGGCGTTCGACTGACTGTGAGTTATGCGTCGCTCACTGTTCTAACAAACCATAGCTTTAGTGGGCGTATTGACTTTTAAGTAAACGAAATTCGGTTTGAGCGTTTTTTCGCCAGATTTAGCGTACACTGTACCAACTTAAGTGGGTCTAATAATAATAATATTGTATGAAGTTTGGCCATGGGGAGCCTTTCGGATTGTTTCGGTGCCAAATCCTCAACTCTGTTTCAGCTAGCTAGTTTCGATGCATATTAGCCCAGAGGGACCAACGGCTTTATCATATAGATATGAATATGAATAGATATCAAGCAGCTGGTCATTTTGCGCCAATATATGAGGATTGATTTTATATAGAGGAATGGGAATGGTATGGCGTATTGATGGCAGGTTTGTTGGGCAGACTTATCTGAATATTCTAGAAAACATCATGTTTTCCAGTAACAGTTGCACAAAAAAAATAATTTTATCCTACAATAAGATTGTCCTGTTCACACTGCAAATATAATGAACCAGTGGCTCCAGAATAATCAAATCACTTGCAGTTCTCTATTTGTATTTAACTGAATGCTATGGTAGTTACGGTTATACTACAAATATTCTTGTTTCGCAAAATCTGATTTCACTGGTTTAACTACCCGCGCTCCAAAATCTCACGCAGCTACCCGCGCGGTGTATTCTATACACCATATTTATTAATATTAGATTCAATACATACGAATTATTTATATTAATGTATAGGGATAAAAAAATATGATTCCTTAATTTTTATGCATTTTTAATGATATAAATAAAAAATACTTTTTTTTAAAGACAAAATTTTAACAAAGAAATAACTCAAGAAAACAAGTAAATTCTTAACATGAAAACTTCACATGTGTTACTGTTAATTTGTATTATTCACTGCTTGCTTCTCCATTTTTGCAACAATCGCATGTAACAACTATTGTCATATTTATAGTTTATTCGTCTTCCGGGTTTGGACCGTGTCATTTGTGAGTGACCCAAAAGTGGGTTCATCTCAGATGAACCCACTTTTGGGTCACTCACAAATGACACGGTCCAAACCCGGAAGACGAATAAACTATAATTCTGACTCTGGCCGTGGAAGCCTACGATTTCATATTGTCATATTGTTTGCAAACTGACTTATTGCAACTTTCGCAGATAATTGTTGTGACTTGATTGTTTTTCTTACCGCAAATGAAACACCGCGCTTTGACCTTTGCAGGTGGTTCCTCATTGCCCTCTGCTGGTTTTTTATATTCCGCCAGAAAACCTTTTATATCATGGATGGATTCGACCGTTGCTTGATGGAAATTCATTTTATGTAACAATAAAACACTGAAAACTTTGTTTTCAAACTTCCACAAAATTTATTTTAAATATTATCACTACAGCTGTTTCGGCTGATTGCCTTTCTCAAGCGATCTATTTTGGCTTGGGTTTACAAATTTATAGTCTCTAATGAAATAGGTTGAGGAGGGGAGAACTGTTTGTCTCAAGTCAACTGTTTGTCATAATTCTGAATGACCAACTTGAGACAAACAGTTCTCCCCTCCTCAACCTATTTCATTAGAGACTATAAATTTGTAAACCCAAGCCAAAATAGATCACTTGAGAAAGGCAATCAGCCGAAACAGCTGTAGTGATAATATTTAAAATACCTTTTATATCACTTGGCAGTGATAGAATACTGGCGCGTTCAGAGAGGTATGGCTTTATCAAACCTAAGGAAAGCACTTTTAAAAATTCCCGTCTATGCTTATAAGCTGCATTGACATGAGTTGCATTATAGGGAAGTTGTCCATTGATTCCCGCGATGTTCATGAGTTGGAAAAATATAGACAATGGCCATCGTCTTATTCTTCTTGATACTGAGTATGTGCTACACATTTTATCAACAGTATCAACTCCACCTTTGGTTGCGTTATCTTGTAAGATGATTTCAGGTTTACTCGACACTGTATCTGTATATCCATCCTCGTGAATCGTTGAGATCAATACAACCGCTCTATTTCTTTTCGGTACATGGGAAATCAATGTTACATTTTTTTGGAATCCAAATAACGAAGATTTAACAGGTCTATTTTTATGAGGTAAAAACTCTTGCGGTATTTCCCGTTTATTTTTTTTTTCATGGTCCCAATCATGGTAGTTTTCTCTTCCAATAATTCCTTCGCTAGAGGATAACTTGAATACCAGTTATCACATGTCAAGTTCCGATTAGTACCTTTTACTTCGTTCAACAGACGGTGCACAATTGCACTAGGTGTATTTGGCATGCTGTAGGGGCCTTCGGGCTGCTTACCACAATAAACTTTAAAGTTTGACACATAAAATGATTTTGCATCACACAATATAAAGTTTCAGTCCATACTTCGCGGATTTGTTGGAAAGATATTGAAGAAAACTACAACGGCTTCGGAAAGGTATCAACATTTTATCAATTGTTAAAAATTCACCCAGAGTGTAATTATCTTTGCAATTCGTTACGAATGTATCTATGACCTATCTTATTGCAGCTAACTTATCTACCCTTTTTCTTTCATTTTTGGTACTTTTATCATCGAATCGAATTACTGCGAGTAAAAATAAGAAGGGTAACAGGGGGAGTGATTGGCCTCTAGGGATTTATTGGCCACTTCTCATTCAAACCGTTTTATTAAGAAATCAAAACAATTGGAAGCATCTCCCATAAAATCGTTAAAATATGGCAACCCTTTTTATTTCGTTACAGCAAACCGTTAAAAATTTGGCAACGTGGCTTTAAAATAGCGGGAAATTGTTTGTGGCGTTGATACTGTGTCTGCCGAACGAGTGAAAACCTTTGTGATAAGTTAGTAACTGGAAGCTGTAAATGTGAGTACACTATGATATTTTTTAGCTGAGCTGTTGTTTCAATCATTTGTTTACTGAAAATAAGTATTGGGGAACCAAATGAAACAGTTTTTAACACTCTAACCTCTAAAATACTGTATTTATTGCGTGGCCAATCACTACAAAATATTTTGGTAAAATTCTAGTTATTGGCCATGTGGCCATTTACTACCAAAAATACCTCCGACGTAAAATATGTTTTGTTTATGTGAAATCAATATTAAATAATCACAGTATCTTAACAGAGACGTTATTAATACTATTAAACATGCTATGTGAGTCGTTGGCCGGTGGCCAATAACTACAATATACAAAGGCCAATCACTGACCGTTAGATTATTTTCAGATTTTCTGCAAGATGCCGAAAGTTAAAGAGGGCACTAGTTATTCAAAAAAATATTTCGAGGAGGATATTCAAAAGGCTTTAAAAGAAATAGCAGCTGGAGTAGCACTTCGAGAAGTTGCTAAAAAATATAAAGTACCCAGGGCCACACTACAATTTAGACGAAGTTTAAAATTTAAAAAAACTAGTTTAGGTCCAAATCCTTATCTCACTAATGAAGAGGAAGTGGCTCTAGTAAATTGGGCTATAAATAGTTCAAAAAAAGGGTTTCCCAGGCGTAAAGAAGATATCCAATTATCTGTTAAAGCATTCCTTGACAAAATCCCTAGAAAAACTCCGTTTAAGGACAACTGCCCAGGAGAGGATTGGTATAAATCATTTTTAAGACGTCACCCAGTTTTAGCTGAACGAACTTCAGAACCTGTTACATCGGCAAGTTCCACTATTGCAGAGAAGGATATCCGAAAATGGTTTTCAGATATTTATTCTTATCTCACTTCAAAGGATTATAACCATATTCTTACCGATTCATCAAGAATATTCAATGCGGACGAGACTTGTTTCAATCTCTGTCCTAAAACGTCTACGGTTTTAGCTCCAAAGGGTTCGAAGAACGTTTACGAGGTTGAGCACGCCTCTTCCAAACAAAATATTACTGTGTTGTTTACTTTTTCTGCTGATGGTGTGGTTACTCCTCCTCTAATAATATTTGCAGGCAAAAGACTTAAGTCACAAGTTTATGAATCCATACCAAAAGAGTGGGGTGTAGCAACATCTCCTACTGGTTGGATGAAATCAGAGATTTTCAATGATTACATTAGAGATGTTTTTCATCCTTATTTACTGGAAAAGAAGATTAAATTACCAATTATATTATATATAGATGGACATAGTACGCATGTTACATTCGACGTCAGTGAGTTATGCAAAAAATTGGATATTATACTAATTTGTTTGTATCCCAATGCCACACGTATACTCCAGCCAGCTGATGTAGCTGCATTTAAGCCCATTAAAACAGGATGGAAAAAAGCTGTCCTTGCTTGGAGAAGAGAAAATCTTGCAGATTCATTGACAAAACATAAGTTTGCACCTATACTAAAGTCTGTGATTGTCGATTATGCTAAAACTGTGACTATCCAAAATGGATTCAAAGCCACTGGGTTATATCCTTTCAACCCAGATTCAATAGACTTTTCGAAGTGCTTAGGACGCCAAGAAATCAAAACTTTGCCTTTGGAGGATGTTGAAGAACCAGATGATACTACCACAATTACGTATAAAGCATTAAAGAATATTCTCGGAATGCATATTAAGAATATCAATACTGATATCAGAAATGATATTTGGAAGGAGTTCAACAAAACAAAAGGTGATAATATTGCACAGAATTCAATGTTGAATACCGAGGTTGTCGAAAACTTAGAACAAAAAGTTTACGATTACAATGAAGTAAGAAAAGAAATTAACGAAAACATTATAATGCAATCAAATGAATTTATTGAAACGAATATATTGCCTGTTTTTCAAAATAACCAAACTGTTCAGAATTGCAATGAAGTAAGAAAAGAAATTAATGAAAACATTATGATGGAATCAAATGAATTTATTGAAACGAACATATTGCCCGTTGTTCAAAATAACCAAACTGTTCAGGATTGTAATGAAGTAAGAAAAGAAATTAATGAAAACATTATTATGGAATCAAACGAATTTATTGAAACGAACATATTGCCTGTTGTTCAAAATAACCAACATTTGCATTCAGATCAAGAAATTTTATTTAATGTGAACAGTATGCCAATTATATTCACCGGCTTTCCGAACAACGAAAGTATTATTCTGGAAGAAATACCGTTCGATAACATTGAACCTGCCAACTCAGACACAAATTTAAATGCTAGCATTAACGAGCACCTAACGTTACCCCAAACACCAAGGAGGAAAGGAAAAAGAAATAGTAAAAAAACGTCTTTTGTAATAACTGGAACTGTATGGAGAAATCAAAAGAAAGAAGAGGAGGAAGACAAAATTAAGAAGGAACTGGAGAAAAAGAACAGGTTAGAAAAAAGAAAGCAAAAACAGGAAGAGAAGGCTCAGCAAGAGTTAGAAAAGAAAAAGAAAAAGCTAGAAAAAGCCAAAAATATAAAACCATTGCTTAAAAAACGACATTTGAAAAAAAAAGTAAAAGATACTAACAATAAAATTTTGGAAACTCAAAATACTAAAAAACCAATAGAAAATGAAAACGCTCCAGAAACTAGTACCAATAAATTCTTTGCAGAAAAAGTAGAACGAGCTTCAAGAAATTTGTTTCAAGAACGAAATGTCAACATTGTGTCTGAATATATTCTAATGCCATCAAATCAAGACGAAAATTTAGCAGATATTCTTTCAAGTATAGGGCTAGATCTAGACAAAAACAGAAAGAGTGAAAATGGTTTGTGCTACTCGTGTGTCAATGGGATAACATATTCTAATTATGGCTTAAAATGCAATACATGTGAACGATCGTATCATGTTAAATGTATGAAAAAGCACTGTATCCACAAATCTAATTCCCATATCTTTCATTGTTCAACCTGTTTAAAAAAAGTTGCCTAGGTGTATTTTTATTCGCTGCAGTATCATTATATTATTTGTAATATTTTAAATAAAGTAGAAAATCAAATATATCATTATTTGAACTGTTGGTTTCATTTATTTTTGAATTTAATTTTCCAATGTCAATTACTTTCATGAAACCAACCACATACATTTTTTATTACTTTGGAAGTAGGCATTTAAATGATTTAAATACCGATATAAACATGAGGCCAATCTTTGACTTTTTATTGGCCAATCAATGCAATATGAGGGCCAATAGCTGACCAGTTAACTTTGGTTAATAAAAAAATTAGACGAATACCTAAGTGTGTTTCTTTTAATTTCAAGGTCCTGATATTTTAAAAATATAAACATCTTTGAAGGTTCTCAATAAATTTCTTACCTATAACTGAAAAAAAAATTAAACATACAGTTATTTTACTGGTTTCAATTAGTTAAAGGGCCAATCACTACCCCTTTTACCCGAACCTGTTTTTGCTCATACATGCCCGAAAAATTTCAGAGCCAGTGCCAGAGTTCCAAAAAGTGGGTATGATTTTGCTTCTTGTATCGAGATAACAAAAGCAAACCTATAAATGCCTGCATTTCTACTTTTGTTACGTCTTTTGCATCACGTTCTCTCATAAACTGTGGTTTAACATTCGTAATGTGTCGATTCGTGCATTTAGTAATGTACTCATTTCATTATCATTTCATCTGTGAATATTCTCATAACAGCATTTACTTCGTTTTGAATATCCCTTGCTTTTTGTTTCACGCCAGGAAAGATTTTTACAAGATTTTTAGCGCTGACTTTAGTAAATTTGCTCTAAGTAACTGCTAGATTCTACATGTTCTAAATCGTCATGTGAGTCGTTACTTTAGATTTCTGATTCTGAATCATGTTCAGTCTCCTCTACGTACTCTTCAGAAGAAATATCAGCATCGTCGTTTGGTAATTCTTCTTCCGAATCGGAATTGCAAATAACTTGAGCCAGCTCCTCTAATTCCATCTGTGTTAATTCGTTGGGGTTTCTGATTTTTACTTTGTCCCTAAAAATAAAATAAAAATAAATAAAATAATGAAATCCAAAAAACAAAAAAAAACACGAATTTACTGAAAAAATAATTTACAATGCTACCCGCGCGGTGTATTTTATTCAACAAACTGTATTGCACGAAGAAAGTGATAAATAAATCATCAAACTACAGCTATCGACGTGCAACTGCGTTTGCACGTAAAAAACACATACGTAGAGTGTAAAAAAGTGGGGTATACGGAATTTGGATTTTATCGTTGTTTTAGTAGAAATTGTGCATTTTATACACCAGCGCGGGTAGTTAAAGGTTAAAAATAAAATATTATACCTACCTACCCAAGTGTAGATAAACTTGATCGTTTTCGAGCTTTTTGCTTGTTTAGTTATTACAGTTATGTTTTTGTTCCACTATATGTGAATAACTTTTTGTTTTTAAGTTACAAGCAATATTGGCTATGGGCATAATATGTGCTGGCTTGTATAGTAATTTCCAGCCATTTTCAGGCTGTCAAAATTGAATCAACGTAGCAAAAATTATTACTAAATAAACTAGACTGTTAGAACTGGGACCAGTGAACTGAGTAATTAAATTTGAATACAATAAACTAAACATTATATTTCAATACTTTTTATTTAAAGATACATAATTTTCCGACATATTTTAATATTATTTTGCACATTTGATTTAAAAAATATACGAATTATATTACTTTTGCAATTTAAATTGGATCAAAATTATCAGATATGTAGTAAGAGCAGATATAAACACTGGTATCGTTTGTTGATTTACGTTGAAAAAACCATATACAGTAAATTTAGGCCTTAGTTCCATGATAAATTCAGACAGCCCATTAAGTTCTTCAATCAAAATCGGATCCTGAACATCGGCCTGCAAAGTGCTACATAATTTTGCGAGCCGTATTGCACCTTTTTCAGCCTTATCGCAGGACATAGCCGTGATGATTGTTAGTATCTAAAACAAAAAAATATAAGTATATTATACAAATTTTGTAGCTAAAAATTTTGGTTAGCACTGCAGATATTACAATTTGTAGACTATTTTATTTAGTCTAAGTATACAGTACTTTAGTTCCCATGCCAATAAATTTATCTGGGTGCGATCATGTTGAAATAACGTAGGAATACCACACGAACACTTGTACAGATACTGCCATCCTTAACCAAAATGTCTTATCTGCAGTTCATTCAACAAAAAAAATTTTGGTTATTGTTTATATAAATTTTGGAGGCAGCTATCGCCATATTCCTGTTCTCCTCCGCCAATCTTGCAGGTCCAAGGCATGCTCCTCCTCCAAACCTCTCGATTCCATCGCTCTTCTAATTCCTTCATTCCATGAGCGTCAAGGTCTACCTCTTTTTCTTTTTTCAGGAGGCTTCCATTTTTAAAGTTTTTTGGGCCAACGTTTGTCAAGCATCCTCAATAGATATACAAACCATTTTGATGTTCTACTTTCTATTCTGTCAATGACGGTTTCTGTAGCATTCATGTTATTTCTTATAAGTTCGTGGATCTTCCTTTCCTTGATGTTCTTACACTTCTTCTCAAATAATCCATTTCCAGTGCCAACAATCTTCTCTTCAGGTCTGTATTAATTGTCCATACTTCAGAGCCATAACAAAAAA
Source organism: Diabrotica balteata (assembly GCA_918026665.1). Classification (NCBI taxonomy): domain Eukaryota; kingdom Metazoa; phylum Arthropoda; class Insecta; order Coleoptera; family Chrysomelidae; genus Diabrotica; species Diabrotica balteata. The sequence continues at coordinate 25,147,286 of OU898280.1, forward strand.
CTGATTCAACCATGGACTAATTCGTTGTTTAATTTCAGTTTCTCTCAAGCCGTTTTTAGTAATGAGTGCACCTAAATATTTGATTTTTGACACTTGTTTGATTTCCACATCCTCGTCTATCGACACTTCAAACCTTGGATCTGAATTGATAACTAAATATTTTTTAAATAGGTAAAGTTTTCTACAATATGCAAAGCTTCTTCAGGTCTCGATACAAAGTTAAACAAATGCTAAAATGATAAAAAAACCCATATTAGGGTGTTGTCTAATAAAGATAAACAAAGTAGATGTTGTAAATTACAATAATTATGCCAATATTACATGTCTGTGGTTTTATTTAAAAGAGTAAGTTGAATAAAAAGCATAAAAGTTTTAAAAAGTTTAAACAGACAAGGTAAGGCCCATAAATTGTTATAAAATAGTCTATTTGATTGTAATAAATTAATAAATGAGCAAATAAATAAATAAAATAAACATTACTTATATGCCGGTACTCTACTAATTAATGGATGGTAGAACATGGTTGAAACTACTATGTATTGTTGAATGGAGAACTCAATTCTGTCATTGCAGTTGTTTGACAGTAAACGGGAATTTCTTGAGGAGATAGATTTGATCCAATGAAGAAGAGACATGTGTGTGATTGTTTGTTAAATGAAAGTGATGTAATATACCATTGTATTATTAAAAGTTATTTATACTTATTCGAGAGATATATTTATGAAATGTGTATTATTTATTGAGTGATTGTTTAATGAAGGTGACAGTTTTATGACAATGAATAAGTTTAGATGTAAAGATTGTGTGGGTGTGCAATTATTTTTCACTTGTAGTTATTAAATAACATTGATAAAGTTCTATTGGCAATTAGTAAATTATTGAAAAGTCACGTAATTAAAATATTAGAATAAAAACAATTAAGGACAATTTAAACACACTAGAACAGAAACCACTTAGAAGGGACGAAACAAACATTAAATTTAAAAGTGGGGAAGGAGTTTAATGCACTACATCTCTGTCTGGGGCACAATGAGTTTTTTTATGTTTTATCTATTAGATTTTAGTGGTAAATTTGACAGATGTAGGTTAGCATGTGATAGTTCTTCTTCTGTTTCTCAATACTGTAAGTTAAGTTATCTAGTTTTATGAAATATGCTGTTATTAATGAATGTCTATAAATTGTTTCAATTAAGTTATCAAAAGTAAATTGATGTGTTTAATATTGGCATACTTTAACAATCTTTAATTAATCTAATTTAATGTAACAATACGGATAATTGAAATACATCCTACAATATATAACTAACTCAGTCTAATGTCCAAATTTCTGAACAAATTAAAGTGATTCTTTGGCAACTGAACATGTACATTTTATAATTAAATGTATAATAAGTTTACAAAGTTTTTTATTTTTATTTGAAATTTTTGTATGTCTGAGTTATCTGTCATGGTGTTTTTTTAAATATTTGAGATATTCAATTCAAATTCTGATATATTAATATACTAATATCTAATATACTAATATGTAACCAAAGCAACAAATGGATAATTATTGATGGTAATTAATTTATGGGCTCAAGAAATTGACTGAATTATAAAGCCTTCAATAATTAGTTGGTAGTTCCAATATCTGACAGTTGGAACCGGAAATTGTTATAGGAACAGGTAGAATGATCCTCTATTTTAACCGGTATAAAGTAAATTTATTCTTATTTCAATTTTTTGTGTCATATGAACAGATATTCCTCACATCTACATGAACAATGGTGAGTTGGTACAATTGTTTTAAGTAACACTTTAAAAAATTTTCAATTATTAGTTGTTTGTGAAAATTAATATTTCTATTTGAAATGTAAATTTGTGTATAATTGTAATTAGTAAAGATGTATTTAATTAATACAGCTAGGCTGAACGATTTACGTGTTATTTTGGGGATACTCAAACCAGGTGTTGAGTTTGAAATCAAAGTTTTTGTAAGATGAGTATATTTCGGAACCAGATGGAATGTAATAATAATTGTGGGTTAAATAATTTGAGGTACCATACCAGTTCAATACTGATATTTAATGTAGTTTTAGGAAAATATTGTTTCTGGTAGTATGTTAAAAAAATTATGTGAACAAAAAACTATATTCAAGGGGACCAGATTTTAATTTTAAAGTAGAAGATTTAAATAATCTAAGAGGTGTATCAAATGCATCTGATTATACATGGAATTCTGAAATAAATGTTGTTTGACCATAATATTGAAGTTACTTCTAAAAAATATGTAATGATAAGGATAATATATGGAAAACTAATATGAAAAGTTAAAGTTTGTGGCAACAATTTTATAAGTTTGCTGTAGGAACAAGAAGTGGATTGGGATCAGGTAATATTACTTATATAATTTTTGTTTATATTAATACTAAGTATACTGGTGTGTATTCCAGTTCTAATTGTGCATTTAGTGTAATTTCTGTGTGATTTTTTATTAATTTTAGAATTTCTAAATGTTCTAGGTTATTTAATAAGGAGCCTTTATTACAAGTATGAAGAATTGTGAAGTCTGTTTTGTGTCTGAAAGGTGTGGTTTGTTCGATGGATATGTTGGGATAAATGTGATTGACCTAATGTTGGACGTTCTATATATCTGTTTTCTTAGCCTAATGTTGAAGGATCTAAAAGTTCTACCGATGTAACATGCATTGCAGGTATGGCAGCTCAACTTATACACTCCGCTATACTCAATTGAGCTACGTTTGTCCTTGTTATACAAGAAAGTCAGTCCTAAATTTAAGGCAGTTTTAAATGAGATATTTATATAGTCATCAAAGACTTTCGTAATCTTATAGGAAAGTTCACCTATATATGTTAATGAACGATAAGGTTTTTGTTCCACTATTTCATTAGAATGTTTTGTATATGCTTGGTGTTCTAGCATCCTATTTGTCTTTTTGTGTAAAATTTTATTCACTAGATTAGTGGAATAACCATTGTTTATAGCTATTTGTTTAATAATCTCTAATTCTTAATTAAATGATGTTAAAGCTAATGGTAATGTGGTAAGTTCATTGACATAAAACTGTCACCTTCATAAAACAATCACCCAATAAATAACACACATTTTATAAATATATCTCTCGAATAAGTATAAATAACTTTTAATAATAAAATGGTATATTACATCACTTTCATTTAACAAACAATCACACACATATCTCTTCTTCATTGGATCAAATCTATCTCCTCAAGAACTTCCCGTTTACTGTCAAACAACTGCAATAACAGAATTGAGTTCTTCATTCAACAATACATAGTAGTTTTAACCATGTTCTACTATCCATCAATTAATAGAGTACCGGCATGTAAGTAATGTTTATTTTATTTATTTATTTGCTCATTTATTAATTTATTACAATCTAATAGACTATTTTATAACAATTTGTGGGCCTTACTTTGTCTGTTTAAACTTTTTAAAACTTTTATACTTTTTATTCAACTTACTCTTTTAAATAAAACCACAGACATGTAATATTGGCATAATTATTGTAATTTACAACATCTACTTTGTTTATCTTTATTAGACAATACCCTAATATGGGTTTTTTATCATTTAAGCATTTGTTTAACTTTGTATCGAGACCTGAGGATGCTTTGCATATTGTAGAAAGCGAAACCGGTCGTCTTATAGTTAAATTAAATTTATTGTGAGTAAGTCTTATTTATGATTTCTTTACCTATTTGAAATGGACTCACACAAGCAACACATTCATGATTTAAATATTTTTTCTTCATCCTGACTTGTTACCCCCATTTTACATATTCTTTGTATAGACGCTTTATCATAAATTCTAGATCATAAGAATCTTGAGCTAGGACGACTTGGTCATCCGCAAAGTTCAGGGAGAACAGTACGTCATTTTCTACGGGGATTCCCATTCCCTGGCAGTGGTTTGTCCAATTTTAGAGGGTTGCCTTAATATATAAATTAAATAGTAAGCGTAGCATACTGGATCCTTGTTCTAGTCCTTTGGTTACTTTTATTGGCTCTGATAGTCTATTTCCGATTTTTAGGTAAGTAGTGTTAACCCTGTATACTTCTGTGATTATTCCTAAAAGGTATGGACCAATGTCGAGTTGTTGTAGAGCTTGCCACAATTTAAGTCTTGGAACTGGCTTGGAAAGATGACGGCTAGATGTACTTCGGTACTAACTGCTATTCTTTTTTCTATTAATTGTTGGAGTATAAACAAGTTATCAGTGCAAGATCAAAGATTAAAACAGGAATAAACTTATTTTAACCTTTAATTCGTCGCCTTAGTGACACAAAAATGTAACTACATTTTTTCCCGTTTTGAGATATCTACACCACTGAACTTACCTTAGTGAGTTCTATTGAGTGACACAAAATTATATCTCTCCAGGCACTTAAAATTCCAATTAGGAGAATCTTTTAGTGTCACAGAAATGTAAGTGCTGTTACATTTCTGTGATACTAAGTTTTCGTACTATAAATACGCTGATATTGAGTTACCTTTTTGTGGCATAAATTTTATTGCACTGAATGGTAGTTGCAGGTAGTAACTGTGGATTTGATAATTTGTTTATTATGTTTAGCAAGGTGGCCTGTTGCATGGCCTGTTGTATTTGTAGTTTTGTTATAGCTGTGAAACACGTGAATCAGTTTATAATTTGTTTATTATATTTATCAGGGTGGTCCGTTGCCTTTCCAGTTCTGTTACAACTGTGAAGACGTTATAAACACGTGAATCAGTTTTAAGTTAATTATAGTAGAGATTGTTATAATTATCGTTATAATACTGTTTTATAATTTTATTATTACACACTAATGGATTCAAGAGGGAAGAAGTTAGTTTTGTTAGCTCTTAACAAATCGGTACGAGATGATGAAATGCATAGTCATAATTTAGCGCTTTCATCACAAGTGACATATTCAGATAGTGCCTCTCATGTTTCTACCAGTGAACCTAATTTATCAGGGTATAAACAAAGTGAGAATATATTTTTTGATCTCGATTCTGATTAAACACATTCATAATTTACCGTTCTTATCATAAGTGATACATTCAAATAGTGCCTCGCATATTCTACCAGTGAACCTAATGGATGAACAAGAGTTGTGTAATAAAGACATTATTCCTTCCCAGTATCATCTCTTCTCTAAGTCGTTGGTCACCAACAATATGGACAATCAATCAGATGTGCAAAGTGATTAACATAATTTAAATTATTGTTTGAAAATGTTTTTAAAATTTATGTTTAATTAAAAAAAAATAATGATTCAAATAATGGTATAAACGTCTCAATGGAAATAACCACAATCTATTTATTAAAAAAAACTTTATTGACGTTTCTCCATCTAATTCAGAAATCGTTATCTAAACATTTTATAAAGTTTCTTTTTTTAATAAATAATATTGTGGTTATTTCAATCGAGACTTTTAAATAGTATTTAATGCCACAAGAAAATATCGTCAGAACAATAAAAAGTTATAAAATGAATTACGATTATTAGTTTTATTTTATTATTAGTAAATTGTTATATATTATAATATTGGTTATAACCCTATAGCAACAAATTACAAGTAGGTACCATTTCATTTTAGAAAAGCTTAGTCTGAATCCTCTTAAAAATCATTTGTATTTAAATGGCGTGGTTAAGTTTTCGGACCAGGTAGAGATTAATAAATTTTAATCTATTGTACTTTTCTTTATTATACCTGCCACTTAGTTTGTTCATCTCTCGAAATTTATCGATAACACTCCAATACAAATGACTAATATGATTAAGATTAAGCTTTTCTAAAATTAAATGGTACCCACGTAAGTCTCAATATACTTTTCAGATAGGGACACAAAAATGTATCTCCGCTACTTTATCTAATTGTTGATATTTTGAGAACACAATTTATTCATTGTTGCGTATGATTGTATTACGGCAATGAAAACATTCCTAAGATTAATAATTCGGAACAAAAAAGTTGAGAATAAACTACAGGTCATTACAAAATGCAAATCATCTTTTTAAAAACCTTAAATATGCTCTCCTGAAAAGTAGTCATTTTTGAGATACATTTTTGTGTCACTTAGCCGACGAATTGTGGCTTATTTCCATTTAAATAGTAATTAGATCCTATCGCTGTCATTGGCCCGGTAAGTGTTTCTCTTCTTCTTTTATCTTTTTAATGACTGCTCTTATGTAACTGTGAACACCATATCATCCCTACGTACTTCCCGTCATCTTCACGATTATATCTCTTACAGTCACAGGGTTCATACCTATTTCTTTATACCATTCTGTTTCTTCCCACTGTACATCTATTACACTCCAGCATTGTGTGAGTAACAATGTCGGAATATTCGCAGTATAGGCATTTATCTGTATCTGTCTTTCTGAACCTATGAAGATACGTCTTAAAACAGACAATTTACCAGTCCCTTCGGTTTGGCATCTTGGTCCATTTTGGGCCAAGGATTTTTTCCTTTCGTCCTTTTTTTTATAGCTGTTCTCAAACGCTCTTTTCTCTCATAGAGATGTCTCTTTTCTACTGCTAACACATGCAGAGGACAGTGGCGGCTGGTGTAGTAAAATTTTGGGTAGGCCAAGCCAGCAAATTACATCGTAAATTTAGCGCCATATTCTGTGAATCTTTTAATATCACCCAATTCCAGTTATTGAAACTTTTTGAAAATAGTTAGAAAATGTAAGGTCATTTCTCCAGCTCTTTAACATTGCAACACTTCTGGACACTGAATTCGCACACTACTGAACATCATTATTTTTCTTCTGCAAGATGTTGTATAAGAGCTCAGTTTATTGAAATATATTACTAAAAACATTTAATAAAAATACAAATTCCAAATCCTTCAACTTATGTTTAAAACCATCTGCCTGCCTAATTGATTTTTCATTTTATTCTGGGCAATTCATTATGTCCTGAAAGACTTATAACAATTTTTTTGTGACACAGCATATACTACTTTTGCAGTTGAATTCCATCTTACTTGACTATTTGTGGTAATTCGTTTTCCAAGTATTTTATTTAAAAAATAGGACCGTTTGGACGACTGGTGAAAATAAGCTGGAATACCTTGAAGCGTTGAGAAAAATATTTTGACTGTTGTAATATTGGAGCAACTTTTCTGTAAAACTAAGTTGAGGCGGTGATTGAAACAATGGGTAAATATTGCTAATGGTGCAGAATCTCTCACTAATTTTTGAAGTCCATTATGTTGTCCCGACATAACACTATCTCCATCGTAGGTTTGAGTAATTAATTTAGCCTTACAGTTAAATTTAGCTTGCCGAAGGCTGCCCAAGTCAGTCTTATACGCCGTTGAGCTTCTCCGTCGTGTAAGAACAATATAGTGTGTTTTTCATAATACTTCCAGACAACCATTTATAGACATCATACCAAGAACAATTAAAAGTACGCATCTTTTTCGGTTTTTTTTTTGGGTCAATACGCAATGATGGAGTAGGCCTTTCATTCATAATATTTTTTTTTTCTATCAACTTTAGTTCTTCTAGATAATGGCGATTCCAATAGTGAAACAACAATGTCTAAATACTCACTATAAATATTACTATTAGTGCAATCTGGTAAAGCGTCAGAAAAATTCATTTTTATGTATCCGTTATAAAACGATCTCACTATTCTAAAAAAAATTTTTAAAAATTAACCCTAAAAATCATTACTACAACTAGTAATAACAGATGATAACGGTGAAAATTGAACTAATGCTCGGCAACTTATTGCCATATATAAGTTGCATACAATCAGGCGATATAAAAATCATGCAAATGTGATTGTTTTTTTCGAATTTTACGAATTTTTTAAAATTTATTTGGGCAACCGTGAACTTGTTTGCAATTGCGTTGTTTGTTTAAAAATATGTTACAATTATAGATTATGTTACATTTTTTTTAACATAATTTAAAAGAAAATTTATATTACAATTCGATAATTACGTTACAAGTGACAACGATGGTCGGCGTAGGCCCGACCGTCTGGTGCCTAAACCGCAAGCATAAACACGACAACATCAATGGTTTTCCAGCAAGCCGCTTAACTCCAAACGCTTTTTGTACGGGGATCTTATGTGAGCTGGGTCGGCCAGTTCAGCTCGGGCCTAATAATGATATTTAAAATGAGTGAATACGATTTGATGCTTTCTGTGGTAATATAGTAACATAGTTGTTTTAACGGACACTAATGTATTGAACGACTTAGTACATTTAAAAGTTATTTACATGCATTAACATAATTTTTGAATATGTTTTTCAATTTTGAAGCTCTCAAAATTATTGGGTAGGCCCGGCCTATCCTGCCTACCCCCAAAAGCTGCCACTGGCAGAGGAACACAACCCGTGAAGTTCCACAAAGCCTCCGCAGATACAGTCCTGTAGGCGCATGCTACTCGTAACAGATTCGTTCTGTCTACTTTTTTCATGAACCTAATATTAGGTATATATATCTAAATATAATGAAAAATATTATTAATTATTGTGTATTTATACAATAATTATTGTGTTTTCCATATTTAAAGTGATAATTTAATTGTACAATTAGAGTTTTGGATTTTTTGTATTGTATGTGAAAGACAAGTTACATTTTACTACTATTCTTTATATATTTTTTTTCTTTATATGCCCTAAGGGGAAGGGGGGTTAACCCAAAAAAAAACCCTTGGTGGGTGGTCGCTCAGCAAACTACTTTGGTCTGCCTTGCAACCACTCGAGCGTGGAGGACCGACAAATGTGTCTCCGACTATATAAAAACTCCTAGAGTTAATATTGTATTTCCAGTTAGGGGCTGGTTCAGAATCTCCAAAATTGACTTTATTAGGTATCAGTGAAATAAAATAAATAAACAGTACTATAAGTGTATTGAAAACTAACAAATAACAAGAATGTATGTTAAAGTTTTACTCTCTCGTAATTTTTATATACTACCTTCCTTTTGTGTTTAAATCATTAAACATCTTACAAACAAAAAAAGGGTTACAATACAAATGAATATGAATTCATATTTATCAGAGAAATGTGCACATACTTATTCGGCCTTCTAAATTTTAACATTAACTTATATTAAGCACACGATATATGGTTTCATTCGCGAATAGAGTGTGTGTACACAAATTTCCGTTTTAAATTGTGTCTCTGGCCATGGAGGACTTCAATAATAGGGAACATTAACTTACAATAAATCTGCACAGTACTTGAGGCCCCTCAGAAGATGCTTCTGACGGTAACTGGTAGCAGGAACACTTTTATAAAAGATGCTTTCCTTTCGTTGCACCTATGACTCCATCAAGTTCACGTTCTTAAGATCGTTTTATAATTTAATTGTCAAAAACTTAAACAAACATGACTAATGGCGAAGACACAACGCCGTATATAATTTTTCTATGACACCGCCAACTTCTCTCCTTGCTGATTGTCGTCTTGCAGTTTTTGAAAACTGCCACTAGGTGGATAAGTCCCCTTTCACAATAAATTTATTTTAGAGTGAATATATAAGTTTACAATTACCTGAGAGTGATTTCCTGCATTTATGTGTTTTTTATTTGATATTACATATTATATTATTTTATAGATTAACATGTGCGACCTAAAGGCATTCAACGCCCTCTCATGACGAGAACGCTTTCTAAGTGTAACAGATTGGAACTTATGTCATAAAAAATGTGATATTGGGAACGCACGAAAATGGCGCTAGAGGTTCAAAATTTTAATTTCTTATATAATTTAAATTCAAGGTGTTGGGAACTTTTCCCAACAGTGGGCCACAGTTAGTTTGTCTGTTATAATAAAATAACACGTTTTCGTACCCGTTATGCTATGCAGCGACCTCTATACGATGGCCAACACAGGGCTCAAACGATGTTCCATGGAATAGAAAACGGAGAGAAAGAGAGATAAAGATATAAGAATTACTTACCGAATTAACCACCATAAATAAAGAAGAAATTTCAACATTAGTTCGAAAATCTTTTCTTCCTGCGACGTGTTTGTGGTATATACCATTTAAAGCAAAATTAGCGTCTCCTATACAATTAAAGAAAGTTGCAGAACAAATATTCCAGACTATTATCCCGAATATTTCGTTTAATTTCTTAGTCACAAAATATATATCGCAGTAAATAATTTTGATTCGTTTTATGGCGGCATGTAAGTCGTAACGATTAAAACAAAACTGATTTGTAAGTTGGTGTTTAAGTCCACTAAACAAATATTTCTGATTTAAATTAATAATATCAACAATCTCTAGAAAAGTACAAATTTGAACCATTCCTTCCAAATGTATAAAAATTTGGCCAATAGAGTATATACAAGTAATCCAATTGCGTTTCCATAAATGTAACTTTACAATTGTTATTACAATAGGGATGACTAGCAAAAAGTACTTTAAGAGTTTCCAAACAGACTTGTACTTTTGTTGTATTAGATCCCAATGAACTCGAACAAATAATTCTTTCCAGTCACCTCGTTTCAATAAGAAATACAGAATGGAAAGACATATTAACTCCATTTGAACACAAAACACGTACAAAAAGAAATCGTCTCCTGCGTTAAATATTCTAGTATTTTTACGCATTGGGTAATATATTGTGGCAAAAAGTAAACACAATATTACAGAAAATATTATTTGTAAAATATTGCCGATTTTCATTTGTTCCAAACTCCATGGAAATATTCCTATACATTGGCCCAATTTAAATAAAACTTTAAAAGACAAAGGGGCATTTCTTGTTGTTTGTATCATCATGTAAATATTTTTTTTCTTATTAGATGTAATATGAAGGAAGCTTGTACTTTTAGTATGTTTATTATGACTGCGTGGTTGTCTAAAACTATTAATTCGAATAGTCGATAATAATATCTTAATTAAGTATGTGGCAGCTCTTATCGTTTCTAGCAATTCTATTACATTATGAATTGTAAGCAATCAAATAAGAATTTATAATATATAGAAATGCTTATATTTTTCGCTTTATCGATGAGAAATCTACGATTTTTCTTCTTCATTTTTGTTTTTTTTTAAGAAAACAAATGGGACACCAGAAAACTGACATTTAGCAAAGTAAAAGTGACATAATTAGCCAAATATTATTAAAAACAATTCTAAGAAATCGATGATACAACCGAAAGGAGAAGGTAGAATCACTTAAAAAACAATAGAGGATATCAAAAACAATTTTGAAAAGAACGAAGAAAGTCAAAAATTAGACATAGATTACTACAGAGATTCTGCAGCTAATGGACGAAACAAGAAAAAATAAGAATAATAATTATATATATATATAAAAAATTGCAACATCACCTAGGGTGCTTGGTAGAAAAAATATACCTAAGTAAAAATATTAGTTTTGCCGAATACCGTTGCCGTTCTACCAAGCACCTAGGGTGCTTGGTAGAAAAAATCTACCTAAGTAAAAATATTAGTTTTGCCGAATAAGACTATAAAGGACTATATTTTTATCTTGATATTAATAGAACAAGTTAATATTCTAATATAAATTAAATAAAATTATTTGGTCTTTTATGATCAACTACATAGTTAAATGAACTTTTAATTTGGTAAAAACAGTTTGACTTCGAGAAGGCGTTCGACAGAGTCCAACACAATACACTTTTCGACTGCCTACGGGCAGCAGGACTTGACCACTATGATATAAGACTGCTGAAATACTTATATTACAATCAAGTAGCCTCTATCCAAATTGGAGACAGTCCCACTGAAAAAATACCCATCAAACGTGGAGTACGGCAGGGTTGTGTTTTGTCACCCACTCTTTTTAATCTGTACTCTGAAGAAATCTTTAGGGAGGCTTTGGATGACAGACAAGAGGGAGTAAGACTAGGTGGAGAAGTAATCAACAATATTAGATACGCTGACGATACAGCCATTCTTGCAGAAAGTTTACAAGATCTCCAAACATTACTAAATCTAGTCAGTGAAGCAAGTTATCGGAGAGGCCTAAAAATCAACATTTCAAAGACAAAGTGGATGGCAGTTGGAAAGATCCATATAGATCAAGGTCTGCTTTCTCTTAATGGAGAAGAGATAGAAAGGGTAAATCATTTCAAATACCTTGGCAGCTGGTTAAATGTAAATTGTGACTCTGATGAAGAGATAATATCCAGGATCGAAATATCACGTAAGGCTTTTATGACCTGGAAACCAGTTTTATGCAACAGAAACCTGTCAATGAACATTCGTAAGAAGGTCCTGAAATGTTATGTGTGGTCGATCCTATTGTATGGTTGTGAGACATGGACGTTAAAAACCACAATGCTAAACAAGTTAGAAGCATTCGAAATGTGGTGCTATAGACGAATCCTAAAGATATCGTGGGTTTCGCACACTTCCAATGAAGATGTTCTTCAAATGATCAACTCAGAACGTCTGCTCATAAACATCATAAAGAGGAGAAAAACAGAATACTTCGGCCATATAATTAGAGGACCCAAATACCATTTACTTCGCCTTATAATACAAGGAAAAGTGGATGGAAAGAGATGGATTGGTCGAAAGAAACTTTCATCGCTGCGTAATATTAGACAATGGTGTGGTTTCACAGTAGAAGAATTATTTCGCGCAGCAGCCGACAGAGAAAGGTTTCAGGAAATTGTAAGCATGATGACGGCCAACGTCTGAATACGGACACGGCACCCAAAGAAGAAGAAGAAAAACAGTTTATGTCAACTTATACTTTTTGACTATTGACCATTCATAGGAGTAACAACCAAGACTTATACTTAAACGATCGCTTTCAGATACGTCTTTCAAGCATACTAAGCAAACATTACTCATTTCTGCACGAAATTTTCAAGAAACAACTGATAACCAATTGCGTTTAGCTGATAACTAAACCATGGGAATTTTACCAATAAGGATAACACTTAATAGGGACAGACAGAATAAGTAATGCAAACTTCTTGCGTAGGTGTAACTTGATAAAAATAGATTGAGTAAGTGGTTCATTTTCTGGACCAAGTGAAATATGTAGCAAAAATTTGGTGGTTCAAATTTCAATCTTTATTTATTTCATTTCTTCTGCTAGCAGGTATTTTAACAAGAATTGTTTTCTTTTACTTACCCCCATCGCCACAACAAAACCATTTGTTATCTAGACGACAAATAATTCTCAAATCATCCCTTCAGTAAAAACAGTCCGCTTGCGATCATCGCTTAGCAATCATTGCTCAGCGACGATCGGTCAACGATGATCGCAACGTAGGCCCCAAACAGAAGAAATAGAGGATGAAGAAATATTAAGTGTTTCAAGATTACAAAACACAAAATTTTTAAAAAAAGAAAAGATGAAGGACACTTCAAACTTTTGATAAAAAACCATTTATTAGGAGATAATGTTAAGTTTTCAATGTCCTTTCGTGTGAATGAACTTTAGTTTTATTTTATGTTTTATTTAGTAAAACAGGATATGAAAATGTTGTCTAAAGACTGTATTCCTATATTCCATATCCACTGTTACAAGAAAAGAACCTCTCAATTAAAAAACTCTCAAAATCACATACACAAGCTACCATAGTCGCTTAGAGTTTTCGACTTTGTCTGCTCTCGGACCAGTCGCCAGCGATGAACGCTAGCGGCTGCAGCAACAGCCACTGGAGCCGATGGTTCAGTTAAAATAGCGCCGTAAAGGCACGTTTTTACTGGGACATCTATTGCGATCATCGTTGGGAGCGATCATTGCTGAACAATAATAGCTAAGCGATGATTGCAAGAGGAGTGTTTCTACTAAAACGATGATTTGATTAGTGAGTTGTTTGTTGTCTAATTTTAGTTTTAATCTGTAGGACCAGTGGTTTCAGCGATGAGCCTATGTAAAAAAATATTTATTGTTAAAATAACTGCTAGTAAAACAAATAAAGGACGCAGAAATGTTACAAAGTGTTCCAAAATTAGAAAAACGTGCAATATTTAAAAGAATCCAAGACATCTTGCGAAGATGATCGCAACAGACAACTTACTAAACAAATTATCGTTTCAATAAAAACACTTTGCTTGCGATCATCGTTTAGCGATCATTACCCAGCTACGATCGCTCAATGATGATCGCAACAGACACCCCAGTAAAAACATCTCTTAAGAAATACTATCGATAACCTACTTTTGGAAACACTATCGATAATCTTATGAATCCAATCACAAGTAGGCCATTGTTACTTTTAAGAATTGGATCATTTGAAATTGACAGCAACATATTAAAATTTTGCATATACAGAAAGTATGTGTGAAAAGGAATATAAAGAAACCATATTCCAAAAAGACCATTGATGTCATAAGCTATCAAAGATACAATCTAAAACTTATTTTTAAATTTTTTTATGTCAAGAAATAAATTTTGGTATTTATTTCGACACAAACGTTTCAAACTTTATTTGATAGACTTTTATAGCAACCATTTTTATAGTTCAAAAAACAGTCACCAAAAATATATTTTCTTTTGTAAAAGTTCCTTTTGTATATTTAAGCAAAAATTGGTAATATTTTTAAACAAGTGATTCCATAATTTTCACTTGAATGTTAGTTGAAAAGTGTTTTCCAACGCGAAAAGAACATACTGGCTTGAAGCACACATTTCTAAGATAACATCATATCCTGTCATATATGGGTTTCCAGTGTACAGTTCGTACACCGTTATTGTATCATAGAGGCCACTAATGAGCAATAAGAAAACGACTCTTTGTTGTATAATATTTTGCCAAGTTTGTTTTTTAACGTTATAGGGAAACACTCCCAAAAGTATTTCAAAGTTATAAAATATTTTGGAGTAGTGCACATCTTGCTGAACATGTGTTCTGGAACTGTCTGTATTTATTAGGCCAAGGCTAACCATATGTTAAGCAATTGTTATTTATATTTTTGTATATTTGATCAATAATTTTACTAGACATAATAAAATAACACGTTTGCGTATGCTAGCAGCGACCTCTATACGATGGCCAATACAGCGCTTAAAATATGTTCCACGGAATAGAAAAAGGAAAGAAAGAGATATAAAAAATAATAAAAATATAAGAATTACTTACAGAATTAACCACCATTATTAAAGAAGAAATTTCAACTTTAGTTCGCAAATCTTTTCTTCCTGTGACATGTTTGTGGTATATATAATTTAAAGTAAAATTAGCGTTTGCTATACAATTAAATAAAGTTACAAAACAAATATTTCAGACTATTATCCCGAATATTACGTTTAATTTCTTAGTCACAAAATATATATCGCAGTAAATAAGTTTGGTTCGTTTTATGGCGGCATATAAATCGTAACGATTAAAGCAAGGCTGATTTGTAAGTCGGTGTTTAAGTCCACTAAACAAATTTGTCTGATTTAAATTAATAACATCAGCAATCTCTAGAAAAGTAAAAATTTGAACCATTCCTTCCAAATGTATAAAAATTTGGCCAATAGAGTATATACAAGTAATCCAATTGTGTTTCCATAAATGTAACTTTACAATGGTTATTACAATAGGGACGACTAGCAAGAAGTACTTTAAGAGTTTCCAAACAAACTTGTGCTTTTGTTGCATTAGATCCCAACTTGTACTTCTAGTATGTTTATTATGTCTGCGTGGTTGTCTAAAACTATTAATTTGAATAGTCGATAATAATATCTTAATTAAGTATGAGACAGCTCTTGTCGTTTCTAGCATTTCTATTACATATGAATTCAAAGCAATCCAATAAGAATTTATTATATGTAGAAATGCTTATATTTATCGTTTTATCGATGAGAGTTTCACGATTTTTCTTGTTTATTTTTGTATTTTTTTGGAAATTTGGATTTTATTTATTTATCGTATGGCATACAATAAGAACACACAATTAAAAAATCAATATAAAACGTTATATGAAGTATTACAAACGAACATCTAGTGTATTATTAATATATTGTAAAAATTTTTCGGTCGCATTCAGGAACTCATCGAAAACTCCAGGGAATCGCCTTCGGGGACATTCTTCAACAATGTGACGGAGGGTCTGTCGTTGCGCGCCACAGTCGCACTCAGGAGTAAGGGCTTTTCCCCATCTATATAAGCTGTCAGCACATCTACCGCTGCTTGTTTTTATTCTGTTTAGCGTTGTCGATGTATTGCGGGTCAGTTAAAAGCCTGGCGGTTTCTGATCGATACAGGCCATTTGATGTGCTTCCTGTGGTGAGTCACTCCCCCATTGTGTTCTCCAAGCTTTGGTCAGGTTGAAATGTTCTTGATGTAAGGATTTGGAGCGCAGTCTGTTTATTTCGATGTCAAGCTTATCTTGGTGTATGGGTAGTTGATGGTTAGCCTCAATTTTTCGATATTCTCTGAGAAGAGAATGACTTCTTCGCAGTTTCGGCGGTGGAATGTGACTCATAATGGAAAGCCAATAGTTCGGTGTGGGTCTAATTGTACCTGAGATCATTCGCATTGTCTGGTTTAATTGAGTGTCAATAATCTTTGTGTGTTTGCTATTGAGCCATATCGGGGAAGCATATTCAGCCACCGAGTATACAAGTTCGAGAGCGGATGATCTGAGTACGGAGGCTGAGGACCCCCATGTAGTGCCACATAGCTTTTGGACTATATTATTTCTCGTTTTCAGCTTTGCTGTCGTTCTTTGAAGATGTTCTTTAAAACTCAATGTTCTGTCCAGGGTCACTCCAAGATATTTTGGTGTCGAGTTATGAGTGAGCAGTCTGTTTTCGAAGTGGATGGAGAGTTTTTTGTTGGCTTGGGCATTATTCAGCAAGTTTACAGGAAAAGAATTAATTGTTCAAACCAATATAATGATATCACGGGCTTAACTTGCTAATTTATGCATTAGCATTATTTATGGTAACTTATTTTTCTTAATTCTTCCACATAATTCTTTCATTCTTTTTTGACATTTGCCACTACTAAAGCTTTTCCATTTGACTCAGTGCTTGGTTGAAAAGTTATTTGGTGATTTACTTTCTCAAATCCAGTTTTTATTATTGCATCCAAGTTAAGAAACCAAAACTGCTAATTCAACTATAATAAAAGGACAGCGTCAGCACGCTACACCTCGGCGTCACCGAGCTTACTTAATTTACTTTTGCATTGTATAGCGTCACTCTTATTTTGCATTTGACTGTAGTAAGTAGTCCCTTGTCAATAAAGTTATTTTTTAAAAATATTGTTCTTGGACTTAGAAACATCATTTCCATATTAACAGTAATGCTGTAATTTATTAATATATTTATTTGTATTTACACTACATACAACGTTTACCTTTTAATTACTTACCGACATAACCTCAATCTTACTTTTTCTTCTTATTCTTTTTTGGGGCTACGTCCTTGACAGTTATCCGGTAACCTCGATCTAACATGAAAGCGCAGTAAATTTTGCTGATTTACGACACCAGGTGTCGCTGTTCCGAACTTGCACGGTCCCAATAGTCGCTCAGCGTTTTCGACTGTGTCTGCTCTCGGACCAGTCGCCAACGATCAACGCTAGCGGATCCAGCGACAGCCGCTTCAGTTAAAATGGCACCGTAAAGGCACGTTTTTAATGGGGCATCTGTTGCGATCATCGTTGAGAGCGATCATTGCTGAACAATAATAGCGAATGCTGAATGCTAAGCGATAATTGCTAGCGAAGTGTTTTTACTAAAGCGATGATTTGATTAGTGAGTTGTTTGTTGTCTAATTTTAATTTTAATCTGTAGGATCAGTGATTGCAGCGATGAGCCTATGTAAAAGAAAATATTTATTGTTAAAATAACTGTTAGTAGAAGAAATACAGGACGAAGAAATGTTTTAAAGTGTGTCAAGATTAGAAAAAAAATGTAATATTTAAAAGAAGACATGACATCTTGCGGAGATGATTGCAACAGACGCTCCAGTAAAAACCTACCTTTACTAGACAACGAACAACTCACTAACCAAATCATCGTTTCAGTAAAAACACTTCGCTTGAGATCATCGCCATTACCCAGCGACGATCGTTAAATGATGATTGTAACAGACGCCCCAGCAAAAACGTTTCTTAAGAAACACTATCGATACCCTACTTTTGTTTTTAAAAATCTTTTAATTTACTAATCAAAATGTGATTAACTGTTACCGTTCCGGTAATAACCTTATTCGATTATAGCGGGTTTTTTTTTCTGATTAAAAAAAATCAAATATGTTCAGTTGGAAACTAATAAAAATAAACTTACAGTATAAAAAACGGCGAAACTTATGAATCCAATCACAAGTAGGCCATGGTTACTTTTAAGAATTGGATCATTTGAAATTGACAGCAACATATTAAAATTGTGCATATACAGAAAGAATGTGTGAAAAGGAACATAAAAAAACCATATTCCAAAAAGACCATTGATATCATAAGCTATCAAAGACACAATCTTAAACTTATTTTTAATTTTTTTTATGTCAAGAAATAAATTTTGGTGTTTATTTAGACACAAACATTTCAGACTACTACACAAATATTCTTGTTTAATATTAACAGCAGATGTTAATTCTGTTAGGCAGGCAATAATAGCAGTTAACTGAAGATATAATAATATGAACTGTGCATCAAGCATTATTATTCTTAAAAATCTTGACATTATTATTTGATAGACTTTTATAGCAACCATTATTACAGTTCCAAAAAACAGGCACCAAAAATATGTTTTCTTTCGTAAAAGTTTCTTGTTTATATTTAAACTAAAATTGCTAATATTTTTAAACAAATGATTCCACAATTTTCTCTTAAATGTTAGTTGACAAATGTTTCCCAACATGAAAAGAACATACTGGCTTGAAGCGCACATTTCTAAGATAACATCATATCCTGTCATATATGGGTTTCCAGTGTACAGTTCGTACACCGTTATTGTATCATAGAGGCCACTAATGAGCAATAAACAAACGACTATTTGTTGTAAAATATTTTGCCAAGTTTGTTTTCTAACATTATAGGGAAACACTCCCAAAAATATTCCAAAGTTATAAAATATTTTGAAGTAGTGCACATCTTGTTGAACATGTGTACTGGAATTTTCTGTATTCATCAGGACAAGGGTAGCCATATATTAAGCAATTTTTTAATATTTTTGTATATTTGATCATTAATTTTAGTAGATATACGCCATTCAATCGTATAAATTATTAATCATTTTAATTGTTAAGTACTAAATTGATCTCAATTACTTAAAAAAATTATTTATGGATGTGTTTGTACACACTTGTAAATTATGGACATTTTCTATATATTATTTCTTTAGTTCAAAGCGTTTACATAAAAAACTCTAATCAACTCATTTATAAATGAAATCATAGACGTTGCCATGTTTTTTTGTGTAGGTTAAAATGCTGAAAATCTCGCCTCACCCATAATCATCGAGCAAAAAGATAAAAGAGGGAATCTAATCGTTATGAAAAGGAGACCAAAAAAGTTGCCTCTGATGGCGGACATATCCGGAAATGCAAAGGCGCTAAATTTAAATTTTCCAACATTTGTTAACAATACCTGTAAAATATTTTTCAGACAAGAAAGCTTTAATTAAATATTAACGATAATAGTCTAAAAAGTGACATAATTGGTAAAAAACTTCAATATAAATAAAATTTCATGTGACAGTTGGGACAAACAATAACATAACCAAACTAAATTTGACTTCTTAAACAAGGAAAGATTCTCTTTCCTTGTTTAAAGTGGCCTCTCAAGATGGCACTTCCTGTCTAACAATATTGTTGTCCCCACTACCTTTACATTCCCTCTTTTATCTTTTTGCTCGATGCCCATAATACTCCCCCTTATACTTTTTCTTTTTAATTTCCAAAAATGACATTTTTATATATGAAAAACAGTTTACAATTTTTTGAAAAAAATTTGTAGATTCAAAATATTTTTTTTAAAGCGTAAATTTTTGAAACGAGTTTTGTTTTTATAAAAACGAATTTACAAAAAAGTAAAAACTTCTAATGTATAATTATTTCCAGATTTAGCCATACGGCTCACACTCCCTCTAAGGGGAAAATTCACTCATCCCAGATACCTACGGTATCAAAAGGATTGAGCTCTGGTGGGACTCTTTCCATGTTATCGAGTCCTAGGTGACTTGGTACGTCGGTGTATCTCCTAAAAATTTTCGCACGCAGTATATTATATTATTAATATTATTATTATACGAAGAGTCGGCGGGAAAAAAGATGAAACTCCATTTTTGGACGAAAATGAGTTTTCGCAACAGAAATATAGGTTTTTGTGAGCCGGACTCATTGGTATACTTTGCAGTAGAAAAAATGCTTAGACTCACGAGATATCTACTAAAAAAGAAACCCTCTGTGGGGAAATAACGATAAGGTTCCTAGCGTAGTAAGCGCGAAAAATGATGAGGTTCCAATATTCCCGGTAATTGCCGGCAGTATATTAGTCATCGCGTCAGTCAACTTTTGATGTTTATGAAGTGTGGTTTGTTATTAGATTCGCAGAAAAACTTATCTGAACGATACAAGTGATTGTGACAAAAAGTTAGACTAGAACATTAGGTTTTGTGAGAAAATTATAGGGAATAATTATTTAGGTTCGGTATCGCGGTGAAATAGAAGAAAAACCCAAAAAAACGAAAATCGTACTGAAGAATGACTGACGTTGCTAAGAAACTGAGGTTATGTAGAAATGAACTAGGCCCTGACTGCAAATGTAAGCGTTTAAATTGTTTCGGTAATGTCTCGGATGAAAATAAGTTGCGAATATTAAGAGATTTTAACAATAATTATTCTACATATGACGAACAAAACACGTATCTTGCTGGCTTGATTACTGTTGTACCCGTAAAGAGACGTCGTGCAAAAAATCTAGAGTCTGGCGTAAAAAAATTCAATGATGCCTCATATTCATTCAGAGTAAGGTGTACTGATGCAAGTAACGACCAAACACTGTTAGACATCCAGTTCTGCTACAAAGCTTTTTTCGCATTGCATGAAATTTCTGGTCAGCGGGTATAATCTATTCAAAGGTCACTTAAGTGTTCTGGTAGCTCAGCAAAAGATAAAAGAGGTTAACATAAAAATAGGCCACACAAACTTCCAAACTCTGTAATTGACGACGTGTGTAAACACATATCCTCTTTTAAAGGCAGATCAAGCCATTATAGCAATTCAAAAACTTTTAAAACATATCTACCTGAAGAACTTAACATCACCAAAATGTACTCTATGTTTAAGAAAAAGTTTCCACATACAAATATATCCTACGATTCGTTCAAAAAAGTATTTAATGAAAAGTACAACATAAGTTTCGGATATCCACGCTCCGATACTTGTTCGCAATGTGACGAAATGAATACTCAGTTAAAGACGCTACAGTCCAAAATAAAAATATCTACAGAAGACAACGAACTAAATAGTTTAGATGTACAATTTCGGAGGCTTGAATTTAATAGACAACTTCATTTAACTAAAGTTGAGACATTTTACCAGAGAAAAAGACAGCCCAAATTATCTGCAAGAGCAGATGTTGCAGTTGAAGCTATCTGTATGGACTTTGCCAAGAATTTGCCAATCCCTAATATATCCACCAACGACGTTTATTATAGCAGACAACTCTCATTATACCTATTTAAAGTACACGTGTTATCATCACAACAGAGTGTATTTTATGGCTATCCAGAAACCGTGGGCCAAAAAGGAAGTAATAACGTATGCTCACTTCTTCATCATTTTCTCTATAACTATTTACCCGCTAATATGAAAAGTTTAAAACTATTTGCAGATTCATGTGGAGGGCAAAATAAAAATTATACTATGTTCCGCTTTCTGCATCATGTGATTCACTATGAAAAAAAGGCTTGAAGATGTTCTTATAACATTTCCGATTCGGGGACATTCGTACTTAGAGTGCAATAAGGATTTTGGTATGGTTAACCAAAAAACAAGAACAGAACACCCAAGTGATTGTTTCGAGGCCATAAGAGCATCTCGTGTAACACCTCAACCCTTTGCGGTTGAAGAAGTGCCTCAGAAATATTTTCGATCTTGGGATAAACATTTAAATCCGCTATATAAAAAGAAGTGTCCGTTTCCATCTAGACCAATAAGAGAACTGAAAATATCAGTGCAGCATCCATGGCTGGTATATTATAGGGTTACTTACAATGACGCATGGGAGTCCGTCGATATAATAGGAAAACCATTTTCTACCAAAAGCACCATGGAATTTCGTCTCCCAGATTATTTATTTACAGGTATTACTTTGTCAGTTAATTAAATAAACGTTCTATTAATTAATGTTTTGTTTTTAGGTTTGATACCACTATCCATTGACAAATATTGGGATTTGACAAAGTTAGCTAAGTTTTGTGGGGAAAAGGCTCAAGATTTTTTGTTAAATTTACTATACAAAAATACATCAGACCGAAGCATCAAAAAAGTAGAAAGTAAGAATCCAGTTAAAAGACTTCAAAATAAAATAAAAGTAATCAAAGGGACGCCAAAGTCAGTCAAAAAAAATAAGAAGCAGTCAGGGAAGAAAACGAACACATAAAATTATCAAATTACTGTTAATGTAGTGTAATGTAATAAAGTGTTTGTATTATTAATGTTATTAAAATGTTTAATACAACTAATAATATCTTCTTCTTCTTTGGGTGCCGTGTCCGTATTCAGACGTTGGCCGTCATCATGCTTACAATTTCCTGAAACCTTTTTCTGTCGGCTGCTGCGCGAAATAATTCTTCTTAGATTAAACTAATAATATAAAAGTCTTTAATTTTATAAAAGTTAAAAAAAATAACGTCTAAGACTTCTTTCCACTGAATCTGTGGAGCTTCATCGCTTTTCCCCCATAAAAGCTAACGTTTCATTGAAATTTTATAAAATTTGCGACATTCATCGTTTTTCCCGCCGACTCTTCAATACATAAGAAAGGGCAGAGTGATAAGTTCCTATTATGCCCAAAAACAAAGAAATTTTATTAGTTACCTACAAGTAAATTACAAAATTACAAAAGAAAAATTACAAAATAACAATTTTTGGTTTAAAAGAAAAACAACATTTTAACTGTAATATAAAACGGTCAAGTCTGTTTTTGAACGAGTTGGTAGAGTAAGCACAGATAATGTTATCGTTAAGGTTATTCTAGCACTCAAAAACGCTATTTGGTAAAAAGTTCTGCCTTGATCTTGTAAACAAGTTTTCTTTTTTTAATTTAAATTGATGACCTCTGAGGTGTTTATTTTGATTTATGGTAAACATTTCATCGATATATCCAAAAATGATTAATATTTTAAATGTTGTAATTAAGTTTCCACGTTGTCAGGGAAGTTTAAAAGAAGTTAGGCTAGCCATACTAGGTCTTTCTGAATAAGAAGGTCTTCTCGGTCCCAAAAGAATTCGAGTGGCTTTTCTTTAAATATTTTGCAGCATTTTCAAGTTTGGGTTTTACGTAAAGTGTAAAGTTTACAGAATGATTGTATTGAAACTCTCGAAAAATACCTCCGAATAAGATCTGTAGTTCGCACTTTTACAAACAGAGATAATATGGTCGGACCAAGTTAGTCTGCTGTTTACGATAACACTAAGGTCGTTATACGAGAACATAAAATTTAATGACTGTCCGTTAACAAAGCACAACACAAGTGGGTTATTTTACTAATTCGAAGCACAACACATTTTTCCGTATTTAAAGATAGTAACCACTGGGAACAACAAGTTAAAATAGAGTCCAAGTTCATCAGCGTAGAGCGATATTTTGCTTAAAACATAATAAGGAACATCGCTAGTATAAACCATAACGAGCAGAGGTTCAAGGACAGAACCGTGGGGTACTCTACTTTCCACTAACCTGTCATGTGAGAAAGATTCTCCAACTCTAACTTCGTAATGTCGATTTGTCAGGAAACAATCCATCCAACGAAGTAAAGTACCGTGAACTCCGAAATGTTCTAGCTTATGTAGAAGTCTGCGCTTAGGTACACAGTCAAAGGCTTTAGAGAAATCTATATAAATAACGTCGACCGGCTGCGAACTATTAAGAAATGATGTCCAGTCATTAACATAATGTAGGAGATTAGATCTTCTAAAGCTCTGGAGAGATTAGGAAATGCCGAAAGGTCTTAGTTCCAATGAAGGAAAAATCCAAACTTGTAACTTCCACGTGGTAGAAGATGGGCAACATCTATCTATAGATGGCCAATGCAGATAGGGATCGAGTGATTGCTGGTATAAGAAATCTCTCACTTACTGACCAACAGCTACGGGCGGATGAGTTGGTAAGTGATAGGGCACTCTTTTGTCCTGGAGTTTGTAACGATGTTCTGATCGTTTAACAGTTTGAACTGTGGGAATGTCAATATTTTCGGATACACTTCTACAACGAGACGGCGAAATGGGATTCGGAGCGGCTATTTAAGGCGTGTGAGTAGCGGAATTAGACGGTCTAGTAGCTAGCGCTCTAGGCTCCCCGACACGCCGGTGTATTGAACCTACGAGCCAACCCGGACAGGGAGATTTCCGTATTGAGGATCATACTCTGTGCTTAACTAAGCAGAACCAACGGTATCGTGTATTGAACATTACCGTGTGCCTGCACAGCCGAATATTTAGTTTGCGAGTGCGTTCGGAGCTCCCGCTGAATTGAAGCGGAAGCGAGTATAACTCTGCGTACGATTGACTTCACATATTTCATTTCTTTGTTACGAATAATAAATTTTTCTTTTTTTTATAGACGTTTACCGGGGAATTCATTCATCGCGGCATCCAGACGGGGACGTAGGATTCATTTTATTTTTATTTATTGTATATACGGAGTATAATTCATTTTGTTTCTATTTATTATATATATGCTAAATTAATAGATTTATTTTTATTTCAACCTGTGTTTTACTGAGTCTGTGGCCCCAAAAGAGCTATCCGTCACAAGTTGAGAAATCGACTCCAAAGGCGGATGAACCAAAGAAGTGGTCAATGGCAGAAGGATGTAGAAGGCGACGAGAAACCACTACATTAAAGATCTTTAAATATATATTTTATGTCAATTATAATGGCTATTATAAATGACAATTCTACAACTACTGGTCATGGACATCGGATACCAAGATCCGGTAGGGGAGGCAATTCTCAGTTAGACCGCGACAGGTTGCCAATATGCGACTCCGCGTCAGGCACAAAAATATAAACGAACTGCAGATAGGTACCTGGAATGTGAAGTCTATAACTATATATGAGTTAGGGAAGATCAACAATATAATACATGAGATTAGGCGAATTAAAGTCAATATAATGGGAGTAAGCGAGACCAGATGGAAGAGATCTGGCGAAATCGAAGTCGGCGGTGCCAAAATATACTACTCAGGAAATGAAGATATTCACCACTATAATGGCGTCGCGATAGTGGTTGATTGCAGTTTTTGTCAGGCTGTAACTGGTTTTGTCTCTATATCGGATAAAGTGTTAATGACCACAGCCTAAACAGTGCATAGGACTATTTATATCATTATATTATACAGGTTTACGCACCCACTGCAGATACAGATAAAAATGAAAAAGAGGAGTTCTACAATGACAGTAAAAAAGCACTATAGCAACAGCACCAATAATAGAGATATAACAATAACAATGGGGGATTATATTGTCAAATTAAGAAAAGGTAAATTACAAGACATTATTGGTGAATTCGGGAATATAATGACCACCGTATAATTAGTCTAATGAGTAACACACTAAAAATATTCTCAAAAATTATCCTTTTAAAAATTTTCTAAAAAGTGGAACAAGATATCACTAAAACCTAATTTGGATTTAGGAAATCCATGGTTACACGAGAGGCATTATTTGGATTTAACGTCCTCATGCAAAGATGTATGAATGTAAACCAACCACTCTATATTTGTTTTATTGATTATAATAAGGCGTTCGATAAGGTCCGCCACAACCCTCTTATACAGTTACTTAAAGATAAACACATTGACAAAAAAGACTTAAGAATAATAACTTACCTCTACTTTAACCAAACAGCATAAGTCAGAGTAAGTAAACAACTTTCGGAGGAAGTAGAGGTAAAAAGAGGCGCAAGGCAAGGTTGCATACTCTCCCCCTTATTTTTCAATCTATATTCGAAAGAAATAATTAAAAAATCACTCGAAAATGTATCAATTGGAATAAAAGTCAACGGCAGACCCATCAACAATATCAGATATGCCGATGATACTATTCTAATTTCAAAGAATATACAAGATCTACAGACACTCTTAGATAATGTAGTAAATGTTAGTGAGGAAAGCAGACTAACGCTTTTATTCCAACTCAACTTATTGATATAATAAAACAAACACTTAAAGTACAAAGCAAAATTCGAATTTAAAACGCACTAACAGATACAATCCATGTGAGAACGGGCCTACGACAGGAAGATGCATTCTATTCTACATCACATTAGAGAAAATAATTAGAGAGTCAAAAGTCAATACCAGAGGATAATAATGATAATAACAAAAAGTGTACAAATATTGGCAATTGCAGATGATGTTAATATCATAGCTAGAAGCAAAAGTGAGATGATAAAAGCACCTAATGCGATAAAAAGACCGGCACAAAACAGTGGCCTAAATATTAACGAAATAAAAACTAAATACATGAAGGCCAGCAAATCGACAGGCAAAAGAAATCTATAGAATCTGACAATAGGAGACTATAACACCAAAAGCGTAAAAAATTTTACATAATATTTAGGTTCACTAGTTACCGCAGATAACAATGTCAATGAAGAAGTTAAGTCAGAAAGGGTTGTCGGAATTACTGATGATGATAATAAAATAAATGTTATTGCACTTAGTGTTCGTCATATTGTACTAGAGTGTCCTTCATATTGCATTGAGAGACTTAAATATAAATTACGATATACCTTACAAGCAATATCACAGAATAATAAACAATCAGAATACCCACTCTCAGATGCCGCCTTTGAACTTTTTCAGCACGCGTGCCATGTTTATATAATTGTATAGTATGTCTATGATTGCCGTAAGTCAATTAAACCGTGTTAATTTTTCAATGCACACCACATAAACAACACTGGTTCCCTCTAAAACATGGCGGAACATCTGCGCGAAGAAGATGCGCGTACTTAATTTTCCATGGAGAGTGGGCATTCTGATTGATTATTATTCTGTGGCAATATAATGTAACATAGCTGATATGTCATCACATTATATTCCATAAATGTACTAAATAAATTGTAAAACTTTTATAATTATAAATTTGTTTAAAATTTTAAATTGTACTGCGCCAATGGACCTTTTGAGGTTAAGGCATAAATAAATAAAAAAGACCACACTTTATTTAACATAAACTTTAAAATTATTTTGTTAAAAACAAGTGCATATATATCTAAATTATAAATGTATATTTTTTGTATATTATTTGTGTATATTTTGCATCTTTAGCCTATTTTAAAATACAGATTTCATGCATGTTCAGACATTTTTACTGCATATTTTCCAGTCTATACCCTCTCAGTCCCAGGAAATTTTTTGTCTTTTAATTTCTATATTTCGGTGTGTTTTATGTTACATTTTTGGCATCAAGATATAAAAAGAAAATAATAATTTTTTTTTATGGCAGCCACCTTTAAAATCCAATGTCTCCTATGGGCGACATTGGGATTAAAAGATTATCAAAAATTCTCAAAAGCAATTTGTGTTTTATGAGTAACATAGCTATGATTTTTTATGAATACATCGGAAACAAATAGACAAAACTAGTTATAATATTTAGTAAGTAGTAAAATATGATAAAAAATAACTGGTAAATCATGCACTGATCTCAGTTCATTCACAACTTTGATGCTGTTTCGGTTTTCTTGGAGACAGAGGAACATCTAACATGCAGAACATAGATTCTGGCTGAGTTGACGCACTGGTCATAGTTCATGGTATAGCTTAAAGCAGTTTCTGTTTTCTTGGATGCAGAGGAATACCTGGCATGTAGAACACCTGATTCTGGCTGAGTTGGCTGAACATCCTGAAATTCGGCATCTATTTTTCTTGGCTGGGGTTGAGATTTTTGGTAAATGCAAAATGTGCTTTTTACGGATCAAGTCTCGAGAGAAAGATACCCTGGGTTGCTTCCGAGGAGGGGGCAAGGAACACTCATATTTTGTATCACTATCCTCCAAGCTCTCCTGTTGACCATGGGCTATGAAATATGCATACTATTCTTTAAAACTGAAGAGATCCATAATGTCTTTTCTCTGGGTTCCTAAAAGTCGCTGATCATGGCGGTATTCGATCCATGATGCTGATATTGCGAAGTCAAGCAAATGCATGATAACTCTGACTGTTCGTTTCCTAGTTCGCGCAGAAGTCCTGTAATAACTTATAATTCGATCTAAGAAGTCAATGCCTTTCATATTGGCATTGTAAACCTTAACTTTCAGAGGCCTGTTGACTTTAATAAACCTCTTTTGTATTTGACACCATATTCTACACTTATGGACAGGTTGTGAGCCGTCTGTATTTGACATCAAAATTACGGTTTTATTATCAAACCATTTTACAACAGAGACTTGTCCGTCTGATCTTATATACTCTCATCAATTTCCCCCTACCTTATTTTTTCAAATCAGTATCACTTCTTAGCTTGGAGTTCTTGGGTATTCATTTTTTTTGTAAAGTGCCAATACCTGTAGCTTCTGAATGTAATAAATTCTTAAATATGTTTAGAATTAAAATATCTATCCATATAAACTGAAATCCCAGGAGGGGGCACTCAGAAGCTTCAACACAGCCTTTACACCAACATCTAGAAGTTAGAAACGTTTATCATCAACTACAGAGTCATATATTTCTTGGTAAAACAAAAAATTTAGTGGCAGTCTATCTGCAGCGGCTACGACAAAATTTTTCAACCCACACGGATTGGGCTTTGTTTTGAATATTTGTCTGGCTGGACAATGCCCCCAGAAAGGAATCATTTGTTCGTCTATAGCTACTACTTGAGGCTTTGGATTTAGCAAACAACCTGTTTTGACTGATCTGATCAGAGGTTCTACTTTCCAAAACTTGTTGATGTTCTTTTTTTCATCCGTTGCGTCACCATCATATACACCCTTTAGATTCTTTCGTATACAAAAATATATATCCCTTCGCAGGAGGTTACTTATACATTATGCTTTGTTTTTTCGGGTGCAATACATCCTAATCCGAGGATATCCCATAATAGACATCATTAAACTTGCTGAAAAAAGCTTTTTTACATCTTTGACACAATCCAAAAGTACTTTCCCAGTTTTTTCCACATACGTCCTGTTTGACTGTTCTAAAATATCTCTGAAAATACTCTCAGGAATATACTTGCTAACATAAACGTCAGGTGGAAGATTTACAGCATTTATTTCTAGAGGAGTATTATCTTATGCTGGAAAGCATGGTTCAGAATCTGAGTTTTTTCCAGAAGTATCTTTTACTGCTACTCACGGATTATGTAACTGCAGTGTTGTTTAAAGTAGTTGAGGTACCATAAATTAATCGGCCTAATAGTTTGATAATCAGCCTAATAGTAATCGGTCTTTGTCAGATGAGTGAGTCTCCCAAAACTCACTCTAGCAGGTGATGCTTCCTATTGTCTTTCCATTAAATCACTTTTCAAAGCTGCCAACCTAACTAACTTCCCAGAAAAAATTCCTAAACAAAGCATGTTTTATGTCGCGTGTAGACATGGACGTATAAATAAAGATGGACTAGGCATGCCCTGCACTCTGTTCACCTAAATTTGAAGTCGAAAAGTTTATAGGCGCGGGGAAAGAGACGAGGTGATAGACTGTGACATATCCTTTTAAGCCAGCGGCGTATCTTCCAATATTTGAAAGTTATTTGAAACAGTTTTTTCACTTGAATAAATAATGACTATTGGTTTGACTTTTGCTTTTGCTTGCTTTTATTTTTAGTATCGTTTAACATATGAAATATTTCGAATAAGTGAGAAACAACAAACGGTGAATAATGTTAATTTTCAGTGTATAGAAGTATATTTATAAAAATTAATTTACACAAAAGAATAAAGATGGAGTAAATAAAATTGTAAAGTACTTTATATAATATTTTATTTAAACTTAAATATCACACAAGCACTAAAAAGTTTAAAAAATTCTTCCCCAAACATTAACCTGTTCAGGGTATTGAGTATGTTCTGCTCTTATCCAGTGAGTGATAAGTTGAAAAAATATAGTCAAATATGGTGTATAACTCCAGCTTAATTATTGTTAGTTGGCAACATTAGTATGTCACGTTAGACATAGCACTAGACAGAAGAAAGATAAAAATTCAGGAATATGTATTTAAGAAAATATTAATAAACGTAAAAAAACCATAAACCATTGTTTAACAAAACATATACAACAATATATAAAACACATTAAACCTTATGGAACGGGTAGGGTTCTAAAATAGAAATATGCTTTATTGTCACTGAAAATTATACAATGCTTACAAAAAGTAAAAAAAAAAACAACAATGACAATTAAAGTTTACTAAAATTACAAAAATCGTCAATATCACAAAATAAAAGATAGTAAAATATACAATTCATTGCAAAATCTAATTGTTGCATAATAAAACCTTACGAAATAGTTTACGAATAACTTTTAGTTGCTGTATGTGATACACAAATAAATAAATATATATATATATATATTATATATATATATATATATATATATTGGATTTGAAATTTCCGCGGGAGCTATATGTGATTTCAGTTGTTTTCCGGGTATATATATATATATATATATATATATATATATATATATATGATTTCAGATGTTTTCTGGTTTTGACTCCGCGTTAAATAGTTTTGGTTTTTAGAAAAACCATTGTTTTGACGACGTTTCGGCAAGGTCACACTTGCCATTGTCAAGTCAGATAAATTTTGCTTCGTTCAGTTCTCCTGAAACATCAACATAAAGCAGAACTAATCCTTAGTTACCAATCTCCCAGAATAATCTTTTACTGAATAATACGGTCTTTGAGATAGATAGGTTTTTGTCATTTTACGAAACTTAAGGATAGAATTTGTAAGTTGCAGAGGGGGATAATTGTATAATTTTTTTGCCGAATATAATATAGATTTCTTTACCAAGTCAGTGAACGGGATCGACAATTTCACATCAAAGGTTAAATTTCTGGTGGACTAGTCATGATTGGGTCTTGTTAGAAAAACATGTAGGTATTTACCAATTAAGAAAATAATTTCTAGAATATACGAAGAGGGAAGAGTAAAAATCCCGTGATATTTGAAGTAGCTTCTACAATGTGTTATTCTTCTGAGTCCAAGAAGATACCGTATTGCTCTTTTTTGTAATTTAAAAATAACATTAGATTGGGCAGCTGTACTAGAACCGCAAAAAGGAAGGCCATATCGAAGATGAGACTCGAACAAAGAAAAATGTGTTATTGGAAGATGCTAAATTGATTTCCTCTAAAACAGATTCTATTGCATAGCAGGGTGAGACTAGTTTATTACTTAACAAATTGATATAAAGGAACCATTTAAGGTTGTTGTCTGTAAAAATACCATGAAATTTTACAGAATCAAGGGTTGAAGTGCTCCTTTATAGGATAATGCTACTCTTATTCACGCTAAAAGATATTAAAGCAGAGTCGGACCAGGTATTTATTTTAAGTTGATCAGAAGTTATAATTGCATGAAGAGTTGCAATATTGGAGTTCCTCTAGGTAATACTGGTATCATCAGCAGAAAGAAAATTCATCGCTGCTAGACGTGTCTTCAACGGTTTTATTTCTAAAACATATACTTAATTAGATAATCATAATCCTTGTTTTTATAAATTAAACTAAAAACTCACTTTTTATAAATATTACGTGGAACATATGAAAAAGTATTATCACCAAGTAACAACTCTACAGTTTCAGTTTCTGATGCTGTAATGGTGCTCGAAGATGCGTTTTCTGTATCTATATTTTCCTTGTTGTCTTAATTGTCATTTAAACATCTAGAATATTCAATTTATGTACATTAAAGAAGAGTATTAAAATTGGTTTAAGATTGAAATAATCTCATACAAAATATAGCCAAAACTCACCTCCTTTTTAACAGTTTAGGAGAATTAGATTTTACATTAAAGCCCAAGTCTGTCTCCATATTACATTCTTCAGTATCAATAAAACTTCTAAAATATTTTAATATTAAAATGAAATAAGTAATCAAAATCCACATTCAGATTTTATTTGTAAATTTAATAAACAAATTCGATACAAACCCACCCTTTTGAAGGTCCATAAAAATCATCCTTATCAATACTACTGGAAGCTGTTGCTTTATTTTCCATACCGTTTGTAGAACTAAAACATTGAATTATTAATAATTATTATGGAATATGCTACGAGTATGCATTATATTTGGTTAAATTTAATTTTCGTACAATGAACATAACCTATAGATATGTATATATTTCATTGAAATTAATATATTTATAGCAATTATAGTGTAGATTAGAAAAAATAAATAAATGTATTTATAATACTACAAAATTAAACTTCAATTCATATCAAGCTTTAAGTATTATCACATCCCTGTACTACGCCTATGGACAAAATTCCACTGTTTACAATACTTACGAATGAAATGACAGTTCTGGATGTAAATATGAAGTTTTCCTGCATACAACACAGTTACGCACCATTATTACACTTAACTGTCAACTATTCTTCACTTCTAATTTAAAATATATTAACAAATTCACTAAAATGTAACAAATAAGGAAATTATCAACTCAAAGGTAAACAGTACAACGCCATATTCTTTTTTGTCAAATCGCTAGGATTGGTTGATATTACCAACGATGCCAAGTTTTACAAGAGTTAAGATTATCAAAATATAATTTCTTCGAAATGAGTATATCTTAAAATAGTTTATACTAACTAGATAATACATTTTTACTTATAGATTTAAAGTAAATTACACTAAAAATCGAAAATTATTTCGAAGATTGACTCTGAAAAAAAAAATAATATGACAACGTCAAATTAGGGATTTGTGCCTATGACTGTGAATATCTCATGACTTCAAGTATAGATGTAAACAGACCGGTCCATCTTCATTTATACGTCCATGCGTGTAGACGACGCTGGGACTAAGGAGGATAGTAATAACTAAATAATTTTAGACAAACAAATACAATCAATTTCGGAAAACTTAAATAACTATAACAGCAAACACACAGTTTTGACGACTAGACATTACATTATTTTTGAATTTTAAACTGGATTAATATAATAAGATAAGTCGTAAGGGCAGATATAAACACCGGTATCATCTGCTGATTTATATAGAAATAACCATACATAGTAAATTTTGGTCTCAGCTCTATTATGAAAGTAGACAAACCACGAAGCTCTTCCTCTAAGATTGGATCTTGAACATTCGCTTGTAGAGTGTTACACAGTTTTGCTAGTTTGAAGGCGACCTTTTCCGCTTTATCGCAGGACATGACACTTATAACGGTAAGTATCTGAAACAAAAATATGTTGTTGAAAAACAGATAAATAAAACAGAGACAAATAATTAATATGCTATAAATCATTTTAACCTATTTTTTATCTATAGTCGGACAATTTTCAATTAAAGGTGACTAATCTACAAACTGAACTAAACAGTAGCGGCAACGATGTAAAATTTCAGCAGTAAATTCTTACCGGCGTCATTTTTATTGGGTATGCTTCGCCCATGTAAATAAGTGAAAAGGTAATTAACGTAATTAGAAAGAATGGTAATAAGAGAAATAGGATATTTTAGTTTATTTTTTCCAAATTATATATGTGCTAAGCGTAGTGTGTTCTATTTCTTAGAAATATATTTATTAAATAGACTATATATATATACATTATATATATATATATATATATATATATATATATATATACATTATATATATATATATATATATATATATATATATATATATATACATATATATATATATATATATATATATATATAAATATATATATAAGATGGTGGTATTTTTGACTGTTGATTTAAATATAAGTTGTGATTTTTGAGGATGCAGTCAGTTTATTTGGCCCACAAGACAAAGAAAACTCTTTGACTTACTGTCAAGCTTTCGAATTTTATTTAATTCTTTTTCAAGACATCTATAAAAAGAAATATAAATTAACTAGTTAAAATTGTTAATTGTCTTACTTACTAGTCGTGAGATTACAGTTGTTAATATTATTGTACTCTATAAAAAAAACCATTATAAATATATTAAAAAATTTTTTTATATTAAAAATAACTATATTGTCACTATATATGTCATTGTCATGGTTTGATTAATGGACATATATGAATAAAATACAGTTACTTTATGTGGAAAGCAAAACCAGTAACAGTAGTTTTTATTATAATTTATTTAATTGTCTATAAAAAATATAAATTAATCCAGTCAGCAGTTTGGCTTAAGCACATAAGAATTTTTAATGTTAGGATGTCAATAGAAAATGAGATCTTGACGGTATTTATTGATATGTTAATATGTAACAATAAATGTTACTTAATTTTTCAATATTTGATCTTCTATTTACACATTTTTTATTTTTTTGTATATGTGTCATTTCTAAAAATAACCGTTTCTGTTCATGTTTCTGCCTCTCTAGAATTGAAGCCTGTGAAAAATTAAATGTGTGATTTAGATTGATGGAGTGTTCAGCTAATGCACAAGCTTGTGATTTCTTAGTTTTTACATCACTTTTATGAGAAATAATTCTGCTGTGTAATGTTCGAGAACTTTCTCCTATATAAACTTTATCACAGTCTGAGCAAGGTATTTGATACACTACTCTAGAACTTTCATCAGTTGTTAAAGGATCTTTAGTTTTAGTGTATAAATGTGCTATTGTTTTAACATTTCTGGTGGCAA
The DNA here is from genome assembly GCA_918026665.1 of Diabrotica balteata. NCBI lineage: Eukaryota > Metazoa > Arthropoda > Insecta > Coleoptera > Chrysomelidae > Diabrotica > Diabrotica balteata. The sequence continues at coordinate 25,182,204 of OU898280.1, forward strand.
TTGCTATGTTTTCTAATCCTTTAAATAATTTAAGAAGTTTTGGTGTTAAGAATGGAATATAAGGTGAAGATCCAAAAGTTTGTGGTGTTATTGGTATTAAGGTGTTAACTGTCAGGCTATTGTTTATTTCTTGATTTGCCATTTTAACACCAAAACTTCTTAAATTATTTAAAGGATTAGAAAACATAAAAATTGCCACCACAAATGTTAAAACCATAGCACATTTATACACTAAAACTAAAGATCCTTTAACAACTGATGAAAGTTCTAGAGTAGTGTATCAAATACCTTGCTCAGACTGTGATAAAGTTTATATAGGAGAAACTTCTCGAAAATTACACAGCAGAATTATTTCTCATAAAAGTGATGTAAAAACTAAGAAATCACAAGCTTGTGCATTAGCTGAACACTCCATCAATCTAAATCACACATTTAATTTTTCACAGGCTTCAATTCTAGAGAGGCAGAAACATGAACACAAACGGTTATTTTTAGAATTGACACATATACAAAAAAATAAAAAATGCCTAAATAGAAGATCAGATATTGACAAATTAAGTAACATTTATTGTTACATATTAACATATCAATAAATACCGTCAAGATCTCATTTTCTATTGACATCCTAACATTAAAAATTCTTATGTGCTTAAGCCAAACTGCTGACTGGATTAATTTATATTTTTTATAGACAATTAAATAAATTATAATAAAAACTACTGTTACTGGTTTTGCTTTCCACATAAAGTAACTGTATTTTCATTCAAATATGTCCATTAATCAAACCATGACAATGACATAATATATAGTGACAATATAGTTATTTTTAATAAAAAAAAAATTTAATATATTTATAATGGTTTGTTTTGTAGAGTACAATAATATTAACAACTGTAATCTCACGACTAGTAAGTAAGACAATTAACAATTTTAACTAGTTAATTTATATTTCTTTTTATAGATGTCTTGAAAAAGAATTAAATAAAATTCGAAAGCTTGACAGTAAGTCAAAGAGTTTTCTTTGTCTTGTGGGCCAAATAAACCGACTGCATCCTCAAAAATCACAACTTATATATATATATATATATATATATATATATATATATATATATATATATATAATATATATATATATATATATATATATATATATATATATATATATATATATATAATATTAAATATATATACAAAAAGGAACATTTTTATTCTCAAGAAAGGAAGAGAGAGAAAATATATCTTCTATCTCTCTCTTACTCATTATCTTACAGATGTAATGGTTTCACAGATTCACTCCCATGCAAATTTCCAACGCCGACCGTGCGTATAGAAGTATAACTTCAAAAACAGGAACACGCGCGATTTTTCTATTTTACTTTATAACTTTTTTTACAGGAGTATAGGTATGGACATTGCTTTACAAAAAAAATCTTTATTCTTTCTATTTTAAAGGACATCTGGCAGAACTCTTTAAGATTTACAGTATCCGAGATACGATTTTTCAAAGTTTACCACTCACCATTGTGGACCATTTTTCCTATTTTCTCGCAAAAATTGTTCTCTAACTATAGGTAAAGGAATAATAAATAAGACTTACTCACAATAAATTTAATTTAACTATTGAGACGACTGGTTTCGCTTTCTATAATTGTCAAAGCATCTTCAAATCTCGATACAAAGTTAAATAAATGCTGAAATGATAAAAACCCATATTAGGGTGTTGTCTGATAAAGATAAACAAATTGGATGTTATAAATTACAATAATTATGCCAATATTACATGTCTGTAGTTTATTTTAAAATGAATAAAAAGATATAAAAAGGTAAAACAGATAAGGTAAGACCCACAAATTGTCATAAAATAGTCTATTAGATTGTAATGAATTAATAAATGAGCAAATAAATAAACACTACTTACATGCCGGTACTCTATTAATTGATGGATGGTAGAACATGGTTGAAACTATCATGCATTGTTGAATGGAGAACTTAAGTCCGCTATTGTAGTTGTTTGACAGTAAATGGGAAGTTCTTGAGGAGATAGATTTGATCCAATGAAGTAGAGATAGGTGTGTGATTGTTTGTTAAATGAAAGTGATGTTATATACCATTGTATTATTTAAAAGTTATTTATACTTATTCAAGAGATATATTTATGAAATGTGTGTTATTTATTGAGCATTTGTTTTATGAAGGTGACAGTTTTATGACAATGAATAAGCTTAGATGTATAAATTAAACTTTTTATACCTTTTTATTCATTTTAAAATAAACCACAGACATGTAATATTGGCATAAATATTGTAATTTATAACATCTAATTTGTTTATCTTTATCAGACAACACCCTAATATGAGTTTTTATCATTTCAGCATTTATTTACCTTTGCATCGAGACCTGAAGATGCTTTGCATATTGTAGAAAGCGAAACCGGTCGTCTGAATAGTTAAATTAAATTGATTGTGAGTAAGTCTTATTTATTATTTCTTTACCTATTTGAAATGGACTCACACAAGCAACACACTCATGATTTGTTCTCTAACTCTTTTCTAGGCAGATTTAGGTATATGCAGTGACACATTATATAGAAAGAAAACACAATTTTCTTTAAAATAGTTTACTGTAGAAGACTGTAGGACCAATTTTTTGCAAGATAAGGTTCTTAAAAATTTTTGACTTGTAACGATTTTTACTATTTACGACAAAATGCAAAAATTACATACGACAGCTGCACTCGTGATCTTCTTCTTCTTTGAAGAACGTGCCCTATCAAGTCCCCTTGACGTTGGCGATTAACATGGCGAAACTGTCTCTGTCTCGAGGTATTCTAAAGAGTTGCTCAGCTTTCTTTATTCCTGTCCACTCCCTGATATTCTTCAACCAAGAGGCTTGCTTTCTACCAATTTCTCTGCGTCCTTCGATTTTACCCATCATGATAAGTTGAAGAATATTATATCGGTCTCCCATTACTACGTGTCCAAAATAGGCCATCTTTCTACATTTGATGTTATCAAGCAGCTCGCGAGCAGCATTTGCTCTCTCAAGGACTGCCACATTTGTCAGCATATCCGTCCATGGAATTTTTAGTAAACGTCTGTGCAGCCACATTTCAAAGGCCTCCAGACGATTAATGGTGTATATTTTTAATGTCCATGCTTCGACACCGTATAAGAGGACTGACCAAATGTAGCATTTAACCATGCGCTTTCGAAGTTGAAGTTGCAAGTTATCATTACAGAAGAATGACCTCATTTTTAAAAATGTCGTGCAGACTATCTCGATTCTACATTTTATCTCTTGATCTGGATCTAGTTGTTCAGTAATATGGCAACCAAGATATTTAAAACTGGACACTCTTTGAATTATATGACCATCAACATATAATCGTGCATCTTGATGTGCTTAACGGCAAAACACCATGTGTTTTGTCTTTTGAACAGTTTATGTTTAGGCCAAACTTTCTTCCCACTGTATCAATGGCATTTAAAAGGCATTGTAATCCATTCATGTTATCACTTAAAATAACTGTATTGTCTGCATATCTGATTGTATTTATCATTCCAAATTATGCAGCGCTTCTTTAAATATTCTATTATTATAAATTAAATAACAGTGGGGATAGTATACAACCCTGTCTGACACCTCTTTGTATTTTACATATTTCTGTTGATTTTCCGTTTATGAAAACTGTCGCTGCTTGACGCCAGTATAACTTTTCTATGAATCGTATGTTTTGACTATCAACTCCTTTATCTTTTAATATTGTAATTAATTTCTAAAGCTGTACTCGATCAAAGGCCTTTTCATAGTCAATATATACAGCAAAGACGTCTTTCCTTTGATCTCGACATTTCTACAGTAATACATTTAGTGCAAAGAGGGCGTCCCGAGTTCCCAGTCCATTTCTGAAGCCAAATTGTGTTTCATCCTGATCTTCTTCACATTTAACTCTGATTCTACTGTGGATGATGCGTAGAAATATTTTCAAAGTGCAGCTCATAAGCCATCATGACTCTTGATCTATAAAAGCCAATTTAATTTTTGTCAATAGCACACTTTATAGTTAGACAAATAAAAAGAGAACACTGGCAGAGCTTTTCAAAACAGATGGAACAGGATTTCTACGAAACACAAAAAGAGATATAGAAAATGATCAGAAGACAAAAAAAAGAGATGAACGGACTAATAAAAACGAAACACATTTAGAAGGAAACATGGGTGGACTACTTTCAATCCCTATTTGCTAAAGGTGACGATAATAAACCACTAACACCAGCGGTGACGGCAAACGAAGAAATAAATATTGAGGAAAAAGAGGTAAAGGAAGCATTAAGGAAATTAAAAAATAAAAAATTACCAAGAGAGGACAGAATACCGACGAACTCCTAAAGTACAAAGGACCAGATCTGACCAAAGAACAACACAGATTTCCTCAAGAATGAAGATCAAGCATTCTTATACCTAGGGTGGCCATAATTTTTGGTGGCCCTAGGAAATTTTTCTGGTCAAAATTTTACGAATCTTTAATGAAACAATGATAAGAACGATTTTTTTAACCAAACATAAGTACATAAAAAATATATGATAAATTTTAATAGTTAATTTTCTTTCGACGTTCCTTCCAGAACATCTTGATCATCATTTTGGTACCACTCGTACTTTTTGGAACTATGAATTTCTTTTAGAAGTTGTGGTTTACTTTTTAAGAACGGAAACGTTTCATTGCACGAAACTTTGAAGTTTGTGTAGACTTGCGTGATGGCTTCCAGAGTATATATTTTCAACTGCGATTTGTTGGGACTCCATTAGTTATTGATATTTGAGAACAACCGCTCAATCGACGCACTGGTCACAGACAGACAAAAACAAACTCACATAGAATTTTGAGATTTTTCAAAGCACTTTCTTTTTGGAAGATTTCAAGCGATCGATCTTCGGTAGAAATATTTTTCGAATTCCAGTCTGCGATTTTATCTTCTGTAACGTAGATTCATATTAGACTAACTTCATCAAACAGTTCGTCCTGATTCCATATCTGACCTATGTAGTCTTTGAAAGCCTTACACGGCGATACAACTTCAGCCCAAGAAACTTGTTTTTTCAAGTTAACCTATCCGAATAGCTTTGGTTCACTTAAAATTTTACTCCAGTTTTTCAAATATGTTACACAATTTGAATAGAACTGCTTCACATGCGTGATAAAAATATCCCGATAGTTCACACTAGGGATGGGAAAAACCTACCGGTTTTAACCGAAAACCGGTTTTTTTACTTCGCAATAACCGGTTTTATCGGTTGTTTTTGTGTCCCGGTTATAACCGGTTTTTTATTTTTAAAGTAAAAACCGGTTATTAGGTTATTAGGTTTGTTTCGATTCGAAAATCTACTGTTTAAATTTGTTATCATCACAAAAAATTTGATATTATTTTCAATACGTTTGTATTAAAATTTATTTGATACTTCCCTGTATTGTTTAAAAATTAAATACAAAGAATGAGAAATCCCGGAAATTCGTTATTGTAATTTGATCCCTAAACCATAACAATTAACATCATTGGGTATCGGCACGTATTGGTAACCATAAATCATTCACCCACTCTTAAAATTTTATGTATATATGGTAAATATTATGACCTAAATTAAATTCTGATCTGATGTGAGCCGCCTTTGGTCCCATAAAATTTGAATTATGGGTGTTTGGAATAATACGACCTAATTATTTAAGGTCTTTAACTTTTAAACAGCGTTTCTGCGATTGCCATACCAATAATCACTCTAAATAGTTTCATTTTCATTCTTTCGTTAGTAAACATTTTAACATTTAAACCGCATATTTATAATATAAGGCGATACTATTGGTTCTTACGTCACATATTTAAAGCATAAACGTGTTTTATTTATATAGGTAATAATGTTCTTTCGATAGTACTAATTTTGATCATATTGAAATCGAGTCGAATGAAGTATCGCAAGCTAAAGTTGATTCTTAATGTAACTTTGTAACCTATTGGATTAAAAAAACCGAAAACCGGTTTTTGGAAAAACCGGAACCGGTTTTTGGAAAAACCGGTTTTTTTTGGCCGGTTATAACCGCCAGGTTAAACCGTAAGCAAAAAAAACCGGTATAACCGAAAACCGGTGTTTTGTCAAAAACCGCCATCCCTAGTTCACACTAAGGTCAAGGTCTTCCATATTTTTAAGTTTTGAAATTGACTCTCTTACTTTAAGCGGTAAAAATAACTCATTTAAGCAATTTTGAAGCTTATTTATGAGTTCGAAATACTCCGAAGCGGCTTCCGTTACTCATATTTTGTCACCTTCTACATCTAAAATCACTTTGTGGAAGAGAGACGAAATGTTATGCACAAACCACATCCATGCTTCACTGATTGGGTTTTGAAAAAACTGTTTTAGAACTGTTGGACAATTATCAGTCAATAAAAAATATGCTTTCAAGGGTTCGAACATTTGTATAATTTGTTCAATGGCTGGCATTAGACTCAAAAATCTTTTTTGTGAAAACGACAATATTTTTGTACTCGATATCAACAAAATTGCAAAACTATTTTAGTTTTTCCACTCAGACTGTAAAAGTATAGAAATACTTAAAAATCTTGACTGCAATAACCTCGATGTCTATGGGTAAGACATCTGTCGCATTTTGTTAACAGTTATTAAAAATGTGTGCCACATCACCAATTACAATCACGGGTTTACCACGAGAAACATTTAGTTTGCTCAATAGATTGTTCACTCCTTTTCTTCTCATCCCACCAAAATTTGTATTTGTATTATTAGCAGACATTCGGATGCATTTTTGTAGTAGATTATGGTGATTTAAAACATTAACTACGTAATCTTTTAACTGCTCATATGTTTCACCAGGTAAGTCACCTGGTAATATCTACCATTAAGGGCACAACTTTAATTTCTCTATGATTAGACGAATCGATTGTGATGCTGATGAAATTTGCTTTTCGAAGGTCAATTTCTAACTGGGATTGAACGTCTTGAGCTAAAACATTTTTTATAATCGCCTCAGTCTTGGTTCGAGCTGCCACAAATTTAGGTGCAAACATGCTTACAATTAGTTTTGACGTGCAGTCTAAGGATCTGAAACTTTACAAATGCTTAATTGTATGCTAAGCCAAAGTACCTTCCTTGACAGCAATCAACATATTTTCAGAACTTAAATTTTCTTTTTCAACAAAGGTTTCCAATTTGCTGCTTTTTGAGTTTGCATTAGCAGCCAACATGTGTTTTTTCTTTGACAAATGTTGTTTGATATCACTGCTGCTACCGCTGTTAGAAATACCAACATCGCTTTTACAATTTTGACAAAACACAATATGCGGTGATTGATATGCGATAACATTTGATTTTTGTTTCATAAAAAGGATACTCTGCTTGCAACTCAACGTTAAAATGGCATTTTCTTCTAGGCTGTGACACGATGAAATTGTTTATTTTTCCACACAGCACAAAATAATATAAAAAAAGAGAAAATCTGCCGGAATATAAGACAAAAGGTTAAATCAACAGTGAGCGTACAAGTAACAAATAAACATAAACATACGACGAGATATTATATATTTTTACTAAATAAATAAGATAATAAGTTCTTGCTGCGAAATAAAATCGATAGTGATGGGAGGGAGATGGGCGTATCGGTAATAAACTAAACTAGACGATGACGCGGCGACGAGAGTAGCAAGTGACTCCTGCGCCGATCGATTGCTGCTAAATATAGGAGATTCTGATTCTTCCGCAAAACATCGATTCTCAAATCAATTCGAATCATAATTATATTTTGTTTTGACAAAAATTAGGACTTAATTTTGTGTTATTAAGAAAAAGAGTACATTTAGGTGTACTTCATAAGTTTTAAAGTACAATAGGACAGCGTTTGAAAAGAAAGTACTCTCCTACTAAAAAAAGTACATATGGTCACCCTGCTTATACCCCTCTTTAAAAGGGGAGACAAATCGGAACCGGAAAATTACAAAGGAATTAATGTGTTAATCACAACACTAAAATTAACAACCAAAGTAAACACGAATACTTTGATTGAAATTATAACACTAGCAGAAGAACAAGGTTTTAGGTCGGGAATATCATGCACCGACGACGCTATACCGAAGAGAGATACCTCTAAAAATAATCAAAACGATCAAAAATATCTACCAAAACAACACAATAAAAGTAAAAGTAGAAGAAGAACTAACCGATCCTATTGAAGCTGGCAATGGGATAAGACAGGGAGATTTCCTGAGTCCTCTATTGTTCATTTTTATTACGGATGAAATACTTAATAAAAAAGTAAGAACTAAAAAGGATATAAAATGGTAAAAAATAACTTAAAATAATCTGCTTTGCAGATGACAACAAAAAGAGTAGTAAAGACGGCAAGAGATGGTTACCCAGGAAGAAGGCGATCGGTAGGAAGAGCATGAAAACAAACTGGAGGCACATTAAAAAACAGACAGAGTCGTGTTTATATAGATGAGGAGGAAAAAGAAGAAGCAGAAGAAAAAGAAGTAGGACACTCTAATCAAAACTATGAAAATCCTAACGTCTAGTTGATACAAATTCTACATAAAAAATGAATTTCGCATCACATTTATAATCGCGGATCGCTCCAAGCGTTGTTTTTGAGAGAACGGTTTATTTTACAGAAAAAGTATTAATAAACATTTTTATTCAACGTTATCTCAGCTTCTTGTTTGACATGTTTTTTACGGTGTGCAGATTCTTGATAAATCTATGCCACACGAGGGGTGGTTTTAGTGGGAAGCCCGGGGTTAGGAGTGGAAAAGTATTACAATTTGACAAACCGTGTCTTGGTTACTATTAGTCCTAAAATATTTTACAAAAGACTATTATAAAGTATAGAAAATAAGCTTTCTTTTTTATTAAGTAATAAATATACCTAAATGTACAAGAAAAAAATTATAACCAGAAGTTCAAAAAATAGTCGTAAAAATCGTTAAAAACAATAAAATCATGTACCGTAGATTTTGGATACTTTGAACTCGGTGGTTATTTTGATCAAAACTTTAAAAATTAATTATATGCCTCAGGCATGTGCGCTTAGCCACTGCCGATAAGCGAATTTTGCCTAGTAGGCAGCAATGTTACTGTTATTTAGTATTTATGACCATTCGATACCGATACACACGCGTGTGCTAGAAGTTCAAGCATTTTTTTTGAGTATTGAGTTTAACATCAATTATTATTTTGTTAAGTGAAAAACTTCGTACATATTACGGTAAGTATATTGTTTATACAACGTATTCTTTCATGTACTGATTAGAAGTACTTTGATCATGAATCTCACTGAAAATAACGTAAGCATGTTATGGGAGTGATTAAGAGTACGGCGTGAAATTACTGGGGGAAACATTGATCAATACAATGGGCAACATTGATCGTGTGATCAATGTTACCCCAGACGATCCGTATAATCGTTTTTTGGAACAGATGAAAATATTAATCAAATAAATATTATTTAAACGTATTCTTTCTTGAAGGAAAATGCCCCGTAAGCATAAAAGATTACTTGGCAGCAGAAGTTACGCTGATTACCCTTCGGCAAATTTAGAAAGAGCCATTGAACGGGTAGTTGAAGGCAGACTATCTATTAGAGAAGCATCAAGATAATAATTCCCTTTGGTACCCTGTATAACAGATATAAAGGAAAACATATTGGCACCCCCGGACGTCCTACTATTTTCCCCAAAGGAGAGGAGGTAGCAATTTTAAAAGCAGCCGCTAAATGTGCTAACTGGGGCTTTCGTTTATCTATTCAGGACCTACGAATGATGGCAAAATGGTATTTGGATCAATAAGGAAAAAACGTGGCTTCAAAATATTCTGCCTGGTATTGACTGGGCATACAGCCTACTTAATAGGCATAAGGATTCGTTTGGGCAACGACTAGCAACAAATATTAAACGTACTAGAGCTGCTGTTTCAAGAGTTACACTAAAAAAAATTTATAATAACTTGGAGCGAGTAATTAAAGATTTGCCCAGTTCCAACATTTTCAACTATGACGAATCTAATTTGTCAGACGATCCAGGGAAAAAACGTTGCATATATAAAAGAGGCATTAAGTACCCCGAAAAAGTGATGAATCACTTCAAAAGTTGTACCACTATTATGGTATGTGCTGCTGCAGTCGGAACGTGGAAGGAAAATGGTGGAACGTGGTTTACTTTGTTGCGATAAACCATGCTGCAAACAAGGAACGAGGTATAATCGTACTCAAAGTGGATGGATAGATGGCGTAACTTTTAAAGACTGGTTCACAACTTGCTTTTTACCCCATACACGACGTTTAGAAGGAAGAAAAGCTTTGATAGGAGATAATTTGTCGTCACACATGGATGTTGAAGTTCTTAAGATGTGTGCTGAACATGAAATTGACTTCATATGCTTAGGTCCAAATTCTACCCATTTGTGCCAACCACTGGACGTGCGATTTTTTATACCAATGAAACAGGCTTGGAGGACGACATTAACGGATTGGAAATTACAAAATTTGCGACTAAGTATAGTTCCAAAAGATATGTTTTCATCTCTTTTAAGGAAAACATTAAAAACTCTTGACGAAGTCACTCCTCGAGTTTCGAAAGGTGGTCCATCCCAACAAACGGATAAAATTGCGTCAGCATTAAATCGAAACTTAATTAGCTCCTTTTGTTCTACTGGTATTTATCCGTTTTGCACGGGTGAAGTTTATAAGAAATTCCCAACAGATGACGCTCCACAAGATCCCACGGACGCCGTTGAAAATGCATTAACTGCACTTTTAAGGGAGTAAAGATTTGGAGGACCAGAGAGACCAAAAACAAGAAAAAAGAAACTAGATGAAGCTCCCGGAGCTAGTGTGTCAACAGCAGTAATTGAGCAGCAATCAGAAGACAGTTAAGATAAAGAAAGCCACATATCACAGTCAGATGAATCCGAGTCCGAAAATGAATCAGACTTGTTAGAAAATGAAGAAAACTACGAAGTGCAGTCTGAAGTAGATAAGGTTCAAGCAGGTAGATATATTTTAGCAAAATTCTTATCTCAGAGAGGAAAAAAAACTTATATCTATGTCTGTTAAATTTTGGAGGTAGAGCCGGAAGTAATAGTCATAGGCTATAAATCCATTAAACCCAGCAAGACAGAATTTAAGATGATTGATGCCGACATATCCCAAATTAGTAAGGAGGATATAGTTAAATTTTTACCAAATCCAGCATGTATAGTGTTTAGATGGAAGCACCAAATGCATTTTTAAAAAAGACATTAAAGTAGTTGAAGTTTAGTTTAATTTGAAACACGTTAACATACCTTATTTTTCTGTAAAATTAGTAGTTTTTAAGTTGTTGAAGTGCAGTTTCATTTCATTATCATCAAATACATTATTTCCTGTAAGTTTCATAATTTTTTTACTCTAAAAAGTCATAATAAAATAAGATTTGTCAAAATATGTTTTCAAAGTGAATGACATTGGGGATACTTTCATATTATACTAAAATTACATGTGTGATCAAAATATTCCCATCTACAGTATATCTTTGATCAGGTCCTTTAAATTTTTTTTCTTGAAAAATATCAAACATTTAGTGTTAATATTTATTGTGTGTCTTGATAAATGAAACCCGATTATTACTGATTTTTTTAGTCAATTTTAACTCTTAGATAAAAGTTTTGTTTAACATTAAAATTTAAAAATGATCAATTTATCCCCATTCTACGGTAGTTCTTTTTAGCTCTATTGTCTAAAAATCTAATCACCATAATTACTAGCCTAGAATAGATGAAACGGCAGACAATTCTTGCATTAATATTGTCGAGCTATTGATTGATTATATTCTTATTATTCGATTGATATGAAAAAATAACATGAAAAGTAAAAAAAGAAGTAGTAGTTATGTAGACGCAATATTAAAAATAAAAAATAAATTAATATTAATTAGTTTGTATCAACCAAATGGAATAAATACTTAAAAATTTGTTAGTAAAATTTTGACGTCACAATAAAACATTGACATACAAGTCATCTATTTTTGGTATGCGTATACACTTAATAGTCTTTAACGAAATAGGTTGAGGAGGGGAGAACTGTTTGTCACAAGTTGGTCATTCAGAATTATATCTGTGTTTTTTAATTTGCTAATTTCCATGGATTCTAACAAAGATAGCTTAAGGCCTTTATTTTAAATATGAAGAATTTGAAATTCGTCATTAAAATAATGATTATGATATAGAAGGTGAAGTGGGTATGTAGAATCTGTTGTTCTATTATTGAAAGCCATTTTATGTTCTGCTACTCGTTTAATAAAATTTACACCAGTTTGACCGATGTAAGTTTTTGGACAGTCGCCACATTTAAGTTTGTAAACACCACTGTGTAAGATTTTTTTATTTCGGCTCTTGTTGTTTTTAATATATTTTTCTTGGTTGTTAATTGTTCTGAAAGCTGGTGTTCTTCCTTTCTTTTTTATGTATTTGGCTATTTTTGTTGATATTTTGCCTATATTATGTAATCGAGCAGAAGGTACTGGGTTTTTTCTCTGGTGGTGGAAATACTAATTTCAGGGCTTTCTTGTGTAGTTTTTGATTTAAAATGGTATTATTTGTTTGTTCGTTGTTTACTGCTATTTGCTTAATAATATTTAATTCTGTCTCCAAGTTGTATTTTGACATCGGAATTTCTGTTTCTTTCGGAATTTCTGTATGAGGAGGAGGAGTTAATTGTGACAGATAGTCGATGGTTCCCTTATATCACCAAAAGCTTAACTAAGCTACCGGGAATATGCCTTTTACTGGGAATATGGTTGTAAACCCAAGCCAAAAATAGATCACTTGAGAAAGGCAATCAGCCGAAACAGCTGTAGTGATAAGATTTAAAATAAATTTTTTGGAAGTTTGAAAACAAAGTTTTCAGTGTTTTATTGTTACACAAATACAAAGAATGTATGGATTAAGATTCTTGTTATAAACCAAGGAAAACTCAAGGATTCATTCAACAGAAAGTCATATTTTATTATAGGAGAGAAATTATTATATATGTAGAAAGAATTAGGGTGCCACCATGAGCTGAACTTGGACGATCATACTTAGCAATTGTGGTATATTTTTCCACAAAAAAGGCTCGTTAACTTCAAGTTAGTGTTCGGTAACTGCAACTATCGGGACAAATCCTAATTCTTCTGGAAATAAAAATAATTCTTCTTTTTTTGTCTGGCCATCTTTTCTATTCTATTCTCTGTCATTATTTTGATGTGTTGATTCCATTCCGCTTTTATTCTTTTGGTCCACACGTTTATTTCCTCTATATCACATGTCTCTCGTATTTCCTCACTTCTTACTCTGTTTCTTAGAGTTTGGTTTGTTGTTTTTCGTAAGACTTTCATTTCTGTTGTTTTGAGCAATCTTTGTGTTTTCGCCATATCTGCTCTTGTTTCCGCTGTGTACTATCTCTTGCAGAGATATTCGTTCATTTATTTTTGTCGCTATTATTTTTGTTGTCAATTTGAGTGTTGTATTTAAAATATTTATTGCTCGATAATTATTGGGGTCTTTCTTATCTCCATTTTTGATCATTAGAGATTTTGATCATTTGATCATTTTTGATCATTTAGAGAGCGATCATTACCATGATCGCTCTCCTTCATTCATCTAGTATTCTGTTAGTGGTGATTATTTTATTAATAAGAAGTTGCAGTTGTTGTATAAGGTGGTAACCTCCATATTTTAAGAGTTCATTTGGTATTTGATCTTCTCCTGGTGACTTTCTGGTTTTTAATTTGTTTATTCCTTCTTTAACATCGTCTTGGAAGATTTCGGTCTTTTCCTCAGTTATTATATTTCGCGTTTCTGGTAAAGGTTCTTCGTTTTGTTTTTTAAACATTTCTGTCAGGTAGGCCACCCATGTATAATCTTGTATGTGTTCTATTTCAACTAGTTCTTTCATTTGGCTTCTTTGTTGTCTTATGAAGCGCCATACTTGTTTTTGTTGTCCATAGAAATATATCTCTAGTCTTTTTGTAAATCTTTCCAAGTAATCTGTTTTTGTTTTTCTTACCAATTGATGAGTTTCAGTTCTTACTCTTTTATATTCTTCATATGATTCATTCGTTTTGTCTGACTTATATTTTAGGAAAGCTTTCTTTTTTGGTGAAATTTTTGTTTAACCTCCAGTGTAAACCATGGTGTTTTCGTTGACCACTTTTTGTTTATTATTTTCGTTCCAAGAGCTTCTCGGATAGCATCCAGAATATTTTTCTTAAGTTTTCTCCAGCTAGTCTCTACATTGCTTTCATTTTCGATATTCTCCATTTGTATTTTCTGTTCTAGCCTTTTTTGATATAATGATTTTATGGAGTTATCTCTTCAATTTTTTATTTTTATTAATTCCTCTGAATTGGTTTGTCTAAGCTTCTCTTTCCATCTTTCATTGAATCTAATTTTACCAAGTACCAAATAGTGATCGCTTCCCACATTGGGTGACGTCAAACCTCTCATATCCAGTATCTTTTTATGGTGAATATTTCTGTCTGTGACCACATAATCTATCAGTGATCTATATCTTCTTGTATTTTCAAACGTGTATTTGTATTGAATTTTATGATCAGAAATTGTGTTGGTTATTCTCAGTTCGTTTGATGTGCAGAATTCCACCATTCTCTTCCCGTTTTCATTGATAACTCTTTCGTTAAACCTTTGTTTTATTCCTGGCATTACTTCGTCTAAAAGTTTTATAGATTCAATTCCTAAAATGGAATCTCATTATTGTAGATCAACTAGCACTAAACAATACCTTTTACCAGAGTGGCAGTCTAAACAAAATTTTTACAAATTTTATGTAGGTAACTGGTGTAAAAAAAATCTATCAAACCACTTTCTATTACAACTTTCAATAAAGTAGCAGATTCCGAAAAGATTTCTTTATTCTGACCAAAAAAAGACCAGTGCGAAAAATGCGGGGTATTCAAAGTAGGGCATATATCTGAAGACGAATATAATTTACATCATATTAAAAAGAATGAGGCACGTCAAGACAAGGATCGTGATAAAGCTAATGAATCTCTTGTTTTCACTGTTGACTTACAAGCTGAACTGATTGCACCTAAATGAAAAGTTTCGAGCCTTTACTATAAAACAAAATTGTGCGTACATATTATTTGTTTCTATAACTTAAAAAATAAAGATGGATTTTTTTACATTTGGAATTAGACAAAAGGTAATGTTTCTGCAAAAGAGTTTGCCACCATCTTTTCCGACTTTATCACCAACAAAATTTTGCCTACACTTGATCGAACTACTGATTACAGAGACACAAAAATAATTTTGTATAGCCGATGGCTGTAACTACCAAAATAGAAACGTAACTGTTGCAAACGCCTTACTGAATACAGCTGTGAAGGAAAACATTACTATTGAGCAAAAATACTTGGGAGTTGAGCACGCCCAAATGGAGGCAGACTCAATGCATTCCACAATTGAAAGGTGTTTAAAGAGCAAAACATTCAACGTGCCAGCAGATTATGTGGGAATATGTCGATCTGTCCGAAAGATCCCTAAAAAATATAATGTAACTTATTTAAATGTTACTTGATACTTGTTACTAAATCTCTTGAAGAGACTTCAGAAGAAACTTGAGTTCCTAAAAAGTATCCGTCCCTATAAGAAAAAGGTGACCCAAAAGTAAGTCTTCACTAGTATATATTTTATGTAAATTCTTATTATGTAATTATTTTAGGTTGTAGATGTGCGTGAGTTAAGATATAATGCAAACGGTCAAATTGATTATAAATTACGGTTTGGCGATGATTGGATATTATTACCTCAGAGGCTCAGCTCCGGAATTGTAACTTTTTCGTTACTTCAACTAGACCAACTTTATTCTGAAAGACTGAAGATTTCAAGTAAGAAGTATAATGACCTACAGGATTTAAAACATATTTTACCTAATGACTATCATACTTTCTACGATGACTTATCTCATGAATAATATTATGTAAAACAATAAGAGCATAATTAAAATGATTTTTAATATACCACTTTATATACTTGCTTATAATTTTTTTTGTTAAGTCTTAAGTTAAGTGTTAATATTAAAAGATTTAATATTACATATAAGGAAATTCTGCTAACTCCCAAAAACTGTAAATAAAAATTAATTGCGTTGATTAAATCAGTTTATGGATGTATACATATATTACTTGCAATTATATTTGATGTTATAAATAATACTAATTAATAAAACAATAATTTTTTATTGCTGCTACAGTTTTTATGCTCTCCTGTAAAATCTGTTATAATGGATTTAGCAGATTTACACTCTTAACCGACGATTTGTAAATTCCTTGGTATATATTGAAATCCCCTCGTATACGTATTAGAACACCGAAAAATATTTTTAGTGTATTTCAATTCCTTTTTGCGTCGCCAAGTTGATATAAACACATTTTTAGAGTTTGTTTATATTTCACAGAAGCCGCTTTTAGGATATGTTGCGTTCCCCTTCCTGTTGTGTTTTGTTTACCCCATGATTTTTAACAAGTAAATCACTCTCGCAGGAGCCACTGTCAAGGCAGTTGGGGTCCGTGTTAGTTCGACTGTAGCTTCAAATTCGTAGTTTTTTTAATTTCTCGTCCTTTTTATGGAAAATAAGTAGTTTTGTGGCAGTTAATTGCGTAATTAAGGAGGTTAAAGGAAAAAGGTAACGAGAGTGAGCAGACGTATTTAGTGAGTCGGAAAGAAATTGGCGAATTTGTAGAAAGTATTGAATTATACTGTACGTAATATGTCAGTTTAGAAAAGAGTCATCACTATTTCTATTTTTTTAAGTACCTAAGAGATTTGTGTGACCTGCAACAATTTTTAAAGATAACTAGATGTTGCCATTGTGTCCAGTTTTACCTATTCCTGTTTTTTTTTTAAGAAGCCCAGTCCAAAGTTGGTATTCCAGTACCCCAACTTTCAACCTCAGATTTGTATTCATCCTAAGAAGCCGTCTCAGAGCATTTTTCACAGTTTGGAGATGAATTTGATCGTGTGGCAGAGAAGCTTACTCCAGAAATTTAAAGTAATTTAGTGAAACCCAGGTAACTTTTTTTGTTTGAACTTTTGAAGGAAAAATAAACATTTTAATAATAATTGATTTCATAATTTAAAAAGAAATTATAATAATTAATATTGTAAATTTTAGGGTGTGGCCACAGATGTCATTTTATTCTCAGTTTTAAAATTTAATATTGACATTTGACAGCTAGTTTTGTTTTTCGACACTAGTTTGTTTTGTTTTCAAAAAAAGGTTAACCTCTATACATAGTTTATTTTAAAAGATATTTCTTTATTTGTAGTAATTTATTTCTGCCACAGCTTATAGCCCAGTAACAATGTATTGTAAGTTTCGTAGCATCTCCCACCAACAGGAAGTTTCCTCGAAGCGGCGTCTTATTTTAAATAGCTAGAGATCTTTCTTGTTGTTTTGTTTGTCCATTTTTAAGTACCCTCTTTTTGTTTCATTTTTGTAGTTGCCCAATCCAACACCCTTGCCATTTACTTTTCTACGACTCCAGCTCTCCAAATAAACCCTGAGTGCCGTTCGCATAAGTTTCGTTTATTTTGCTTGCCATATCTCTATCCCCAATAATTTCTGTCCCCAAATTTTAACCCCTTATAATAATACTCTATGTGGTAGGCAAAATATTTCGTTACAATTGCAATATCAGTGTTATCGGCGTGACCGGCATTTCGACAATACTTCCGTATTTTAATTTTATAGTCATCTACTGAACTTGGAACATAAAATAATATTTTAATTTTTTTCTCGTGTTGTTATTAAACAGCAAAGATCTTATATTTTGGCCATATTTTTAAAATGTGACAAATATAGTCTTTTAAAAATCATTTTAATTGTAAAAATTAAAGGTCGGAGTGGACCAGCTCGCAAACGACACTCGTAGTTCAGACATATAAGAAACTGGTGCGACCTGCCTAAATTTAGTACAATAATCAGAAAAACAGAAGAATAATCAATTATAAATATCTACACACCTACACACACTTCTAACACTAGTTATAAAAAAATAGTAAGGATATATAAAAATATGAACAAACTTACGCAGTATATGCCTGTATATGTAATTGATCGTACAAGAAACATATCACCAAAATTATTGGAAGGATCTTTTTGCAATATATGTGAAATGAATAAACTCAAATCGCATATACACTCGATGAACGTAAGACTCAGTAAATTCAAAAAGAATATTTCAAATAATGCATTTGTACTCTGTGCAATAAAATATATATCCCTATACTGATGTTTATATGCTCTTATGTAAGTATACATGTTATGCCGGTTTCCAATAAATAATAATTTTATTTGATCATACAAGGCGTTTTGCCTGTGACATAAAAAGCTAGAAAATTCTTCTAAACAGGCCGTTGTTGCGACTAATTGGATAATTATTACCAAGAAATATATTTTTTTAAAAACTAGAGTCACATCTTCATTTTTATTGATACTCTGTGTGTAAAGTATGCCTAAACAACAAATTGCTAATGACATATATATGAATGTTCTAAGCAAAACGGTTTCTTGAAGGATTGTCCTTGAATAATTAATTTTGTCAAATATTATTTTCCACTCATTTCTTCTGAATACCAAGACGTAAATTGTTGTCATAGTGTAAAAGGCATATAGACCAAAATTTAGTATTATAAGAATCGCTTCCATCAATAATCCCACCGAAGTAAAAAATGAAGTAAACAGTGTCATCATAGAAAAGTTCCATGGAATAAGCAAAAAATTAAATAGTATCTGTATGATATTTGCCACGCCTTGATATTTTAGGATCCACGGAAATACTCCGCAGTATACACCAAATTTATAAGATATATTTATATAATAAGTATCAAACTTTATTTTTTTATTATCTGTAAACATATTCTCGCTTTTTCAAGAGGTCAGCAGGTAGACAATTTAAACACTAATATTCTCGAACGATCGATCAATTACAATTTTCTTTTTCGAGTGACTTGGAAAGTAATTAATATTAAGTAAACGGGTGTTACAAACAAGAATTTATAGATTATTATATATATTAGATCAAACGCGATCTCAATAATAATATTTTGAAATTTCATTTCGCTATCAAAGTTAAAGGTGCGGCGATAGTTCGTCGAAGTTTCGTATTTGTTAGGTATGGTATAAGATTTTCCTTCTTCTAATTGTGTGGGTCTAATATTAGACATAAGGCTTAGTAAAACGCAAGTTTAATTTAAGTTAAAATATATTGTAACAAATCGTAATCACTATAGTGACACCTTTGAAGGTATGAGGGATGAACAAGTCATGTGCATGAGCAGATGTCAAGTGTTCTAACGTGTTTATGTGATCCAAGAAGTGTTCGTGCTATATTATTCAATTAAATAACAAACAAAACAAATTTTTAATGTGTTTTTTAGGAAGTCCAGTGTACAGTCTTTTTTGTGTTTTTTTTCAAAAGAAAGTTTGTAATTATCAAATGAAATTGAAATATCTAGAAGTAGTGCTGCTAAATAATTATTATTTCAGCAGGACAATTGGATATCAGTAGTTAATTCCTAATCCTAGAGGCCACATCCCTACAGGCGATGTAGCGACCCCACCGCCCAAAGGTGTTTTAACCTTTGCAGTCAGCCTAAGGTAGCAAGTAGATACTCTTCTACGACCCCGGTAAAAGACAGATCTGCTAAAGGGACGCAACCCTGCCTTAAGCAAGCCTTGACTTTCTCCACAGTCCCCTACCAAGGAGAAGTCATGTCCTAACCAAAAATTTCCATCAAATTCGTACATATCCATTACACATCCTAACCCACTACCAATACGCACTGGCCCGCGCGGTAGTGAAACGACTAAACCCCCCTCCTCTATTCATGTATGCAAGATTCAGGAAACGAACGGTCCTCAGTGCCCGGCGACTCCACTACCTCCGACCAAGGTAGCGGTCGGAAGAAAGACGGAGTAGAGGGTGCTAAGAATCCCCGGGTTAAACTAGGCTACCATAGACGACAACCTATACATATTGCTTCATAAAATGTGAGAACAATGTCATCAGAGTCTAAATTGTTAGAAATGGAGGAAGAGCTAAAATCAATAAAGTGGGACGTAATGGGTCTCAGCGAAGTCAGAAGAAGAGGAAAAGAACAATATACTCTTAAATCTGGCCACTTATTCCATTTCAAGGGAGAAGACAATTCATCAAATGGTGGGGTTGGATTTATCGTACACAAACGACATGTACCAAACATATTAAAAACAGAAAGTGTAAGCTCGAGAGTTCTCACTCTAATCTTAAAGTTGAATTCGAGGTATAAATTAAAATTGATATAAATGTATTCACCAACGACAAGCCACGCAGATGAAGAGATTAAAATGTTCTTTGAAGATATTAGAACAGCCCTGAAAAGTACTAAGACGTTTTATACTCTGATAACAGGAGATTTTAATGCTAAGCTGGGAAATAAAGAAGACCAAAGTGAAACCGCACTAGGAAACTACGGCTATGGAGAAAGAAATGAAAGAGGGACCATGCTTGTAGATTTTTTACACCAAAAAAATATTTTTTCTATGAACTCATTCTTTCAAAAAAAGCCCCAACGAAAGTGGACGTGGAAAAGTCCAGACGGTTTCACAAAGAACGAAATATATTTTATCATTGCTAATAAAAAAGAAATTGTACAAGATGTATCTGTTTTAAACAGATTTACAATTGGAAACGATCACAGATTGATTCGAGCAAAAATTCTGTTTAATTTAAAGAATGAACGAACACAAATAATAAAATCAGACAATCCAAGACCATAACCTTTAACAAATCAACGACGAAACACAGGTCGAAGTTTTAAACGAAAGTATCGTAAAAGCCCTTAAAGATGCAGAGAAGTTGTGCTGTCCGAAAATGAAGAAAAAACATGAGAAAATAAGTCTCAACACTTAAAATCTGATCGAAGAAAGAAGGAGGCTAAAGGACAGGTATAACACAAACTACGCAGAATTTAGCCAACTCAGTAAAACAATAAACAAAGAAATCCGAAATGACATACGGCAACATAACATGAGAGAGGTGACAAAGGTGATAGAGAACAATAGAAGTCTGAAAGTTTTAAGACACAACATGCCTACAGGAAAAAAGAACATACATAAGTTAAGAAATAAACAAGACAACATTGTGACTGATAAGGAAGAAATAGTGAAAACAGTGGAAGACTTCTACAGACAACTCTATGAAATAAGTGAATCCGATGAAAGACGCCCTTTACCAAAGATAGAGAATCAAGGCTCAGAATTAATGCCGAACATAACTGTTGACGAAATTAAAAATGCGCTTCGGGTGATGAAGAACAATAAATCCCCAGGTGAAGACAAGGTAATGACCGAAAGCCTAAAACTATGAGGAAATAAGCTCTTACTGACACTTGCTAAACTGTTCAATAAATGTCTGTGCAAAGCGATAACACCGACGCAGTGGAATAACGCGGAAATCATCTTACTTCATAAGAAGGGAGATATCAGCGACCTTAGAAACTACCGTCCCATTAGCTTGTTGCCACAAGTATATAAGCTATTTACAAGAGTTATTACCAACAGGCTAGGAAATAAGTTGGATTTCTATCAGCCAAGAGAGCAAGCAGGTTTTAGAGCAGGATATGGCACGAATGATCATTTACAAGTAATTAAGAACTTAATAGAAAAGATTGTTAAATATAACAAGTCATTAGTCATGATATTTGTTGACTACGAAAAAGCTTTCGATACAATAAGTCATCAAAAGATGTTAAAAGCCTTAACAGAGTGCCGTATAGATCATCGCTATATAAACATGATAAAATACATCTATTAAAATGGGACAGCAAGCGTGAAACTGGCAGATAAAAAGACCAACGTATTTAAAATAAAACGGGGAGTGCAACAGGGAGACACAATTTCGCCAAAATTGTTTACAACATTATTAGAGCATATGTTTAAGAACGCAAATTTGAGTGAAAAAGGAATTAATGTCAATGGAGAAATGCTTAGTCATTTTCGGTTTGCTGACGATATTGTCCTTTTTGCTGACAGAATCGATGATGCAGTATCGCAACTGGAGAAACTATACCTAGCCTCCCTACAACTTGGATTAAAAATCAACCACACAAAAATACAAATCATGACAAATCTTGTGTTAAGCCAAAAGATTTCAGTAAATGGTATGCATATTGAAGAAACCACCTCTTATAAGTACTTAGAACATGAGATACGCATAGGAAGAGATACTCAAACGTGCGAACTAAGCCGCCGCATAGGACTCACTTGAGTGGCATTCGGCAAGCTGAGCTATGTTCTTAAATCAGAACTGCCTATGTGTCTTGAAAGAAAAGTCTTTAATCAGTGCGTGTTGCCAGTACTTACATATGGCGCAGAGACATTAACACTAACCAAAAAAGTAAGAAATAAAATTTGTGTTATCCAAAGAGCCATGAAACGATCGATGTTAGGCATTTCTCGTAGGGATCGGATCACAAGGAAATAAGACGAAGATCAGGAGTGACAGATACCATAGAAAGAATTATGACCTTTAAGTGGAACTGGGTGGGACACATAGCTGGAATGTCGGATAACAGATGGATACAGCAAATAATACAGTGGAGACCGAGACAAGAAGCACATCGAAGTAGAGGTCGTCCACCAACAAGATGGTCTGATGACATAAAACGGATCGACAAAAATGAGATGCAAACAATGTAGTTTTCAGAATCCGTTTAAGTGTTTTTTAATTTAATTTTAATTCGTTCAAAATGTAAAATATTTTGCATAGATAATCTATAGCAATTTCAGGAAGATTTGTTAACATGAGGTCGTTTATACCGTCCATACCTGGAGATGTATTTTTTGAAATTTTAATGTTTGCTGTAAGTTCCCTCGGAGTGATAGGAGCTATAAAGAGTGGGCATCGATATGGTATATTTATTCGTAGATGAAATAAAGCAAGTTAAGTTATCCTCGTAACGCAAATTCAAATCGTTTAGTCTGGTAAATATGTCACTGAGTTATTTTAATTGACACATCACCATTTCGTCAGTAAATTTGTCTTTCAATTCATAATATTGTTTGATCAGCCGTTTGGCAATTGAAGAGCATACTGATTTAGCTACAGCAAGAGCAAGAGCAAGAGAGAAGAAATCAACAAGGATATAAAAGCGAGAAGAATAGAAGAGTACCTTCTAAATGACCGAGATCAATGGAAACTGGAAATCAGAAAACTTCGAAGTACGTTATAAACTGAACAAAGCTCACATAATCGAGACGTTTCGTGTTTATATCAACGTCTATTGTCTCCGGAGGCGTGTCAGGTAGAAGCTGACAGCCGTGCCGGACGCATTTAGAAATTCGGAGAAATACTTGGAAATTCCAAGTATGGGCAAATCCGAATTTCTAATTGACTCGATGCAGGGAAATTCCACTTTTGCTACGTAAAACAAAGGATTTGTTTTATATAAAAGCAGATGGAATTTCTCTCATCGGTCAGTCGAGCTTGCCTCTTCTTACTGTAGACCTAGTCGGTGCTTTATTGTATCAACTTGAGCTATTGTTTTATTTCTGATTTCCTGTGTACCTTTTTATTTTAGCATTTGTCGTATATTCAGACCTTTTCAGGTTAGAATATTACTATTGTTCATGTATTGATTTATTTACTATTTTATTTGATTATTTTTGATTGTTTACATTTCTTGTATTTGTGTCTAAGTAGTTCTTTCCGGTAAGTTAAAGAACTCTTAGAAATATTTTTCTGATATTTCACTTGTGTTTCATTGTGTGTCTAAGTCGTTCTTTTCCGGTAAGTCAAAAGAACACTTAGAAGCATTTCCATATTTGCATTCTTATTTCTGGTATTTCGTATACTTGTCTCTGTTATTTTCATTTTCACGCTAAGTCGTTTCTTCCGTAAGTCAAGAAACACTTAGCTATATTTCTATATCTTTTCCGCATTTTATTTTCTTATTTTCTATTACAAGTTGTTTCTTTTTTAAGTCAAGAAACACTTGTAAATATTTGTATTCTTATTTTTGTATTTTATTTTTCTTATTCTATATTACAAGTCGTTTCTTCTTCTTCTTCTTCAAGAAACACTACATATTCTTTGCACTACATTTATCATACTGTAACGGTTATTCTGTAACGGCAACAGTACTGACCCATTTCACTAGCGACAAACGAAGATGGTAAACACCCGTTCCAATTCCGGAGACAGGAAAAAGTCCGAAGAGCCGGCGATGGGTCCTACAGGCTCAAATGCCCCCTCTCGGCAACACTATTACCTTGCTTGATGGTATATCACGTGTTTCTTGAACAGAACACCTAAAGCTTCAACGGTACTTTAATCATATATTCATTACAATATTATTCAAATAACAAGATAGGCGCATAACTTAAATTCACTTGTGTGTAGTACCTACTACTCACTTATTTAGTTAAAAACCTATTCAACTTACTTAAGGCGCGAATTCAATATCAGTGTTATGGGCGTGATCTGCATTTCGACAATGCTTCCGTATTTTAATTTTATAGTCAGTGCTAATGGCCGAAGCTGTCACAAGCACGTTAAATTAAATAAAAAAAAATAAATTTATAGTCTACTGAACTTGGAACAAAAAATAATATTCAACAGCAAAGATCTCATATGTTGGCCATATTTTTAAAATGTGACAACTGTAGTCTTCTAAAACCATTTTAATTGTCAAAATTAAAGGTCGGAGTGGACCAGCTCGCAAATGACACTGGTGGTTCAGATACATAAAAAACTGGTGCGACCTGCCTAAATTTAGTACAATAATAAAAAAAGCAGAAGAATAATCAATTATATATACCTGCACACACTTATAACACTACTTATAAAAAAAAGAGTAAGGATATATTAAAATATGAAGAAACTTACGCAGTATATGCATGTAATTGATAGTATAAGAAACATATCACCAAAATTATTTGAAGGATCTTTTTGCAATATATGTGAAATGAATAAACTCAAATCGCATATACACTCGATGAACGTAAGACTCAGTAAATTCAAAAAGAATATTTCAAATAATGAATTTGTACTCTGTGCAATAAAATATATATCCCTATACTGATGTTTATATGCTCTTATGTAAGTATACATGTTATGCCGGTTTCCAATAAATAATAATTTTATTTGATCATACAAGGCGCTTTGCCTGTGACATAAAAAGTTAGAAAATTCTTCTAAGCAGGTCGTTGTTGCGATTAATTGGATAATTATTACCAAGAAATATATTTTTTTAAAAATTAGAGTCACTTCTTCATTTTTGTTGATACTCTGTGTGTAAAGTATGCCTAAACAACAAATTGCTAATGAAATATATATGAATGTTCTAAGCAAAACGGTTTCTTGAAGGATTATCCTTGACTCATTAATTTTGTCAAATATTATTTTCCACCCATTTCTTCTGAATACCAAGGCATAAATTATTGTCATGGTGTGAAAGGCATATAGCCCAAAATTTAGTATTATAAGAATCGCTTCCATCAATAATCCCACCGAAGGAAAAAACGAAGTAAACTGTGTCATCATCGAAAAGTTCCATGGAAGAAGCAAAAAATTTAATAGTATCTGTATGACATTTGCCACGCCTTGATATTTTAGGATCCACGGAAATACTCCGCAGTATACACCAATTTTATAAGATATATTTATATAATAAGTATCAAACTTTATTTTTTTATTATCTGTAAACATATTCTCGCTTTTTCAACTAGCAGGTAGACAATTTAAACATTAATATTCTCGAACGATCGATCAATTACAATTTTCTTCTTCGAGTGACTTGAAAAGTAAGTGGAAAGTAAGTGAACCGGTGTTACAAACAAGAATAAATTAGATATATTAGATCAAACGCGAGCTCAATAATATGTGCTCAATAATGTTTTGAAACTTCATTTTGCTATCAAAGTTACAAGGTGTTGCGATAGTTCGTCGAAGTTTCGTATTTGTTAGGTATTGTTTAACATTTCCCTTTTTCTAATTGTGAGGAGCTATATTAGACATAAGACTCAGTAAAACGCAAGTTTAATTTAAATACAGATATATTGTAATAAATCATAGTCCCTATGGTGACGCCTATCGGGGTCTTCTTCTTCTTCTTTAGCCTGTATTCATCCACTTCTGGACATATGCCTCTTTTATTTGCTTCTATTAATTTCTACTCTTGGCAATTCTCATCCACTGCTTGCTTGCGACTTGTTTGATATCATCTGCCCACATCTTCTGTGGTCTGCCTACTCCTCGCCTGTTCTCTCTTGGTCTCCAGTTTGTTAATCTCTGTATCCATTTTTTGGGATTATCTCGGGCAACATGTCCGACCCATTACCACTTGAGCCTGGCTATACGTTCTGCGACATCAGTAATCTTTGTTCTTTCCCGAATGTCGATATTCTGAATATTGTCTCTCAAACTAATCTCTAGCATGACCCTCTCCATCGCTCTTTGGGTTGTACTAAGCTGGTCTCCAGTCTATATGTAATTACAGGCAAGATACATTTGTTATAGACTCTACATTATAGACACAGCGGTATATCTTTATTCTTCAAGATAAAGCTTAACTTGCTCAAAGCTATCCAAGACAATTGTATGCGTCTTTTTATTCGGCTATCTGGTTTTTTTTGCCAATTTAATGGTACGCTCAAGATATATATATATATATATATATATATATATATATATATATATATATATATATATATATATGTATATATATATATATATATATATATATATAAAGTAGTTAGGTATTATTGACTGACACGTTATGTAAAATAAAGTTTTATTTTGAGGATGCAGTCATTTAAGTAGGGCAGGATAAGTAAAACTCTTTGTTCTTAAATCAAGCTTTCGCAAAATTTATTTGCTTCATCAGGATATGCTAAAATATGTTATGGTAAATACAATGAAATTAGAATTAAAAAAAGATTGTATAAAACTATATAAAAACTTACAACATGAGGTTAAACCATTAAATTATTAAATTCACAAAACATTATTAATTTTTCCTAAATTATATTTTTATGCAAGTACAATATTTTAATTTTGAATATATTATGACATTGATTAATAATGATGTTTGATTTATGTCAGAATGACACTCGTGTTTGTTTTTATTATTGATAATTAGCTCTAGATTGTTATTATGCTTACGTAAAAAGTGGCGCCAAATATGAATATTTAAATTTTTGAAAATATAGTATTTATAGTCAGAAAATCATATATTAGAAAATTAAAGTATTAATTTTCGTAAGATAGAATGTAATTATAGATATTGCTTTTTACGTAAGCATAATAACAATCTAGAGCTAATTATCAATAATAAAAACAGACACGAGTGTCTTTCTGACATAAATCAAACATCATTATTAATCAATGTCATAATATATTCAAAATTAAAATATTGTACTTGCATAAAAATATAATTTAGGAAAAATTAATAATGTTTTGTGAATTTAATAATTTAATGGTTTAACCTCATGTTGTAAGTTTTTATATAGTTTTATACAATGTTTTTTTTAATTCTAATTTCATTGTATTTACCATAACATATTTTAGCATATCCTAGCCCTACTTAAATGACTGCATCCTCAAAATAAAACTTTATTTTATATATATATATTGTTGTACTTTTGAATGTCTGTTAGCAATAAAAAACCGATATACAAATTTTATTACTTAAATAAAAATTAAAATTATTGATATTTCATAATGACACGGGCATATAAATTTTCAAACATCCTGTATAAGACAAAATATGTATTTTAAGTTGTTCAAAGAATTGTTCATTAGGCCTCAGAGACAAGACTTTCAAATATTATCGATAAGAAATTTAAATAAGTCGGTTATTGTGAAATGGATTTACCCGTAATAAAAGTGTATATAGAAAGTGTTTAAACAATAGACCGGGATGTGCGGTGGTTTTTCCCCCCGAAAGATTATATCGGTAAAAGTTTATTAACAAAAGACATTGAATTGAGAAACAGGTATCGTTTGTAGCTATTAGTAAGAAATATTTGTAAAGCAGATAGATTTAGTTAGAATAATTAAAGAATGTTGTTTTCTGGAATTACCCGAATGACGTTTTAATAGAGAGAGTTGGTTGATAACGATATACGTCACAGAGGTAGAAGATTTTTATTGGTCAATTTTTGAATGCAAGGAGGGGTGGTTTTGGCTATGAGATAGGAGAGAGGAAAGGAGTTAGTCAGTTTTCGTCGCCCAAGAAGGAAGGAGCTTTGTGGTTTGTGTTTGTTTGAAGTCCCGAAGACGTAATTTACCGGGTTTGTTTATTCGCGGTGTAAAAGCTGATGAGTGTGAGGAACGGGGTACAGAGAGATAGAAAAACCAAAAGGTTATAAGAATATTAATAGCAGACGAAGCCGGAAACATTTGAAGTTATAAACAGGCGCGGAGATTGGTTCAAAAGGAGGCTGCATAGAATTACACGAGTTGTTGGGTTGCAGATACAAGGACAGAGAGGAGAAAGGTGTACGTCTTCTGGACCAAAATAGGAGCAGAAGCAGAGAAAGGTTTTTTTTTTATGGCGTGGCCATAGAATTGCAACGGCAGATAACGAAAGGTCAGTCAATTTTCATTAGAGCAGGAGTGTGGTTTTCATTTATAAATTAAATAAATTGAATAAATTATAGAGACAGTTAATTTTGCGATCATTTAAAAAAAAAAAATTATAAAGAGAGCTTAGTTATAACACATATTAAAAATCAATGTAAAATAACATTTGGGTCCATGATAGAAAACAACTTCTCATATATTTAAAGTATTGTATTGCAAATATTACCGGATTGATTGTTATATAAAATTTCAATAAAATAAAGGACATCTCACATATACTTCAGTTGAAATTCTGTGTATTTTATTCAGGTCATATTACCTATCCCAATTAGGAAGCCAATTGGAAAATATTTTGAATCCACGATCAAAGGTAAATAGTACAAGTTAAATATCCTGAGATTGTAATTAATTAATGCTGATTTATTGTGATTAATTGGAGATTAGATCATTTAATAAATATAGACAGGATCTTTTCTAAATAAGCAATAGAATACAATTTAAATAGCATAACAAAATGGCCCCCAACGTGTAAAGCTTTGAAAAATATTTCTAGTTGGCAAATTTGAAAGGATAGGAGTAGACGAGCAGATATTTGAAAGTTTATATGCCGTGGATAAAGTGAAATATTATGTAAAATTTGAGGACATAAAGATTTATATATTTTTTTTAAGATACAATTTACCATAATTGATTTATTCGTGATATTGACAATTTATAGGTTACCATAATTGATTTATTTGTGTGATATTTACATGTGATAATTTTACCATACGTGATTTATTTGATTGAATTTGACATTTGATATTTTACCATTTGATTTATTTGTGGGATATTGAAATTTGATACTCGTACTCAAGAGTTATTACATTTGAACAAGAAAAGTCCCGTTTGTTGCAACAGACCAGTAGAATTTTATATTTGGCGGGGATAAAAACAGAATAAATGCCAAACACAAGAAACAAGAGCAAAGAGAACAAAAAACAAGAAGATAAATCAGAACAGGAAGAATATTCAGACCAGGAAGACGTATTAGACACAACAGTAATGGAGACAGAAAAACAAGAATCGGGAATAGAAAAATTAATACAAATGATGCAACTCCAATCACAGAAGATGGATGAATCACAACAAAGAACGGAACAAAAATTGGATGAATCACAACAAAGAACGGAACAAAAATTGGACAAATTGGAAGAAAACCAAAGAAAAATGGAACAAAAAATGGAAACGCGTATGGACAAATATGAAAACGAAATAAAAGTCTGTTTAGAAAGAAGTAGGGAAGAAACAGAGAGGAAACTAGAATTGCAGAGAGAAGAAATCGAAACTAAAATGAAGGATATTCAGAGTATGCAAGAAAGGGAATTAGAACAGATAGAAATAAAATTTGAAAATGCGCTACAAGAAGACCGGAAAGAAACGGAAAGGAGATTTAAACAAATTGCAGAGATGGAGATAAGAGGAATAGAAAGAAAGGAAGTTATCGTACATAGCACAGAAGACGTAAAAGTACGATTTGGCGGGGATATAAGGAAACTACACCCAGTGCCTTTTATAAATATCCTAAAGGAAAAAGTCAAATACATAGGACCGTTTGCAACAGCAAAGGAAACCATCAGAAACCATCTCAAAGAAGAGGCAAATCTTTGGTTTGTCAGCAAGGAAGACGAATTTGACAATTGGCAAGATTTTGAGAGAAGATTCTTAAATTATTTCTGGGGAAAAATCCAGCAACTACAAGTAAATAAAGAGTTACAAAATGGAAAATACCATGAGAGGATGGGCGTATCAGAAAAGATGTACGCATTACAACTCTATAATAATGCAAAACATTTGCAATATAATTATTCATCAGAACAATTGGTAGAGTTGATATCGCGACACTTTGAAGATACCTTGGAAGACCACATAAATCTCCAAAATTACAAGGACATTGATAGCTTATGTCAATTTTTGCAAATGAGAGAATCACGTAGGCATGAAAGAAGAGAAAGAAGACCGCAAGAAAATTATAGACAAAGAGAAAACCAAGAATATAGAGATAGAGGTCAAAATTTTAGAAGAGATTATACAAGACGAGAATTCATACCTAGACAGGGATACGAAAATAGACCGAACGGAAGAGAGAATTATGAACCCAGAACCCAGAGATGGAATGAAAACAGGGATCGGGAAAATCAGAGTAGAAATAACCGCCCATACCAAGGAAACCGATACAATA
The DNA here is from genome assembly GCA_918026665.1 of Diabrotica balteata. Classification (NCBI taxonomy): domain Eukaryota; kingdom Metazoa; phylum Arthropoda; class Insecta; order Coleoptera; family Chrysomelidae; genus Diabrotica; species Diabrotica balteata. Next base: position 25,213,092 of record OU898280.1, read on the forward strand.
ACCCACGGAATGAACAGGAATCTCGCGGTAACCGATACGGGAATGATAGACCAAAAGAGAACAGAAGAGAAATAAATAATACGCAAAGAGAAGAAAATGAATATGAGAGAGAAGATGACGGGCGAGAAAACACAGAAGAACAACAGGCGTGTTTTCAAGAAGGCGCTCACTAAAAACGAAGAAACAAACAGGAATTTTTTGTCACCCCAAGGAATTTATTAAACTGGCAGGAAACAATGAAAAAAGAAATGTAGTTAATTTAAAATTTGTGGATGGATTTATAAATGAGAAACCAATTAAAATTATGATAGACACAGGCTCTGAAATAACACTGGTCAACAGAAAATTAATCGAAGAAGTAAATTTAACAAGTCTAATTTATAAAATACCTAGGGTGAATTTAGTGGGCGCAAATAAACGGACATTGGCAACAATAAATGAAGGTATACGAGTAATGGTACGATTGAAAAAAAATATGTATGCACTTCAATGTGTAATAATGCCGAATATGTCACATGACATGATTGTAGGCGTTGACGAATTAACGGAAAAACATGTAGTGATCGACTTCAAAACCAATACGATGAAAATAACAAAGGAAAAAGAAGAAGAACAGGATAAGGAACAAGAGAAACAAATTACGGACGAATCAGAGAAAGAACAAACGGTGGAAATGAACCTGGTGACGAACAAAGGAAAAGGAAGAAAGAGGGGAAAAGGTCAGAAAAAGATCAAAGAAAAAAAAACCTGGGATTCCTCAAAAGATGAGACGAGCTCAGGAGAAGAAGATGGGAAGATTTTGACAAGAAATGAAAGCAAAACTTGGGATTCCTCAAAAGAAGAGACGAGCCCAACAGAAGAAGAAACAAAGGAAATGAAAGAAAAGGAAAAGGATTCAGTTGAAAAGAACATATGGGATTCCTCAAAAGAAGAGACGAGCCCAACAGAAAAAAAAAACAAAGGAAAATGAAGAGGACACAATGGAGACAGTGGTATTTGAAGAAGACACGGAGTACACGGTGAATATGTGCGAAGAATTTGATTAGAGAGACAAAAAATTGATATGTGGAGAAGGCAAAGAAAATGACTTGCGTCTAATTTTAAGAGACTACGAAACGCTGATAAATGAGGAAAACCGAGTGGCCACAAAATACGAGCACTCATTTGAGGTGAAAAACTTGGGAAATTTTCGATCGAAGACTTATCCAATTCCTTATAAGTATCGGCAAGAAGTAAAGCAAGAAATCAAAAAAATGTTGGAAGATCAAATCATTGAGAGATGTGACTCACCCTATATTAACCCAATTGTGATAGTGAAGAAGAGCAGTGGAGAGTTAAGACTCTGTTTAGATGCCCGAAATATCAACCAACACACAGTATCACAATATGAATCACCGTTAAATATCGAGGCCATTTTTGGAAGAATCACGGGATCACATATTTTTTCAAAAATTGATCTAAAGCATAGTTTTTGGTTAATACCTTTGGCTGAAAAGTGTAGAAACTACACTGCCTTTTCAATTGATGGTATAGTATACCGATTTAAGGTAGTTCCGTTTGGATTACAAAGCGCTTGTGCAGCACTTGTACGAGCTTTGCATACCATTTTGAATCACCATGAAGAGTTCATCGTCCATTACATCGACGATTTATTAATTTTTTCACAAGATATGCAGAGTCATGTGGAACATATCAAAATAATTTTGAAAGAATTGGACACAGCGGGATTAAAACTAAACATTGAAAAATGTCAATTTTTTCAAAAGGAAGTGATTTATTTGGGTTTCAAACTTGACACCAAAACTGTAAGTCTAGCCGAGGACAGAGTAAAGCTCATCGACGAATACCCAAGACCAACAAATCTAAAAACATTGCGAGGGTTTCTCGGTACGATAAATTATTTCAAGAAATTAATTCCCGATTTAAGCCAAAAAGAAATTCCTTTAATAAAATTGTTAAAGAAAGGGACAAAATGGAATTGGAAAGAAGAACAGGAGGAAGCTTTCAAAATATTGAAACAAGAATTTGCTAAAGGAACGAAAATATATCACCCTATTTACAATTTGCCGTTTATACTCCGTACGGATGCGTCGATACAGAAATTTGCAGGAGTGTTGTCGCAAATACAAAACGGCCAAGAGGTTCCGATATGTTTTATATCTCGAGTGACTAAAACACATGAGAAAAAATACAGTGTCACCGAGTTGGAATTCGCCAGTGTACTATTTTGCGTAAACAAATTAAGGTTTTACTTATTGGGAGCTAAATTCACCATCGAAACGGATCATGCAGCATTGATACACATCATGAAGAATCGATTGGTAAATAACAGAATACACAGAGGCATTCTGCTCTTACAAGAGTATGATTTCGAATTCCGATACATCAAAGGGAAAGACAACATAATAGCTGACGCTTTAACACGGGACGAAGATACAGGAAAAAAAGAGACAATTACATTACATGTGGGATTGAATATATTGACACAAGCCGAAGGAATATTTTCATTAAATGAGATAAGGACCGACCAGGAAGGCCTAGAAGAAAGAGAAAAGAGAAGAGCGGAGCTAGAAAACGGGATATTTTTTAAGAGAATAGACGGAAAGGAATTATATTTAGTGACACCGACATTGGCAGAAAAAATCATAAAGAAGCTACACGAGGAAAATGGACATATTGGCAGTAGAAAGGTATGGCTTGTGTTTAGGGAAAACTACATCAGTCGACAAGATTACCGCATTGCAAAAGAGATCACACAGAAATGCGAAGTATGCCAGAAATACAAGAGCAGGAATTTTAAAAACGAAAATATTGCAAAGAGCATTGTATCCCGGAACAACCTGGACATTATAGCCATCGACATGTTAAGCGATCTAAGTGTGACCACCCAAAGGAACAAGCATATTCTGGTGATGGTGGATGTGTTCTCAAAATACGTGAAATTATATAGTTGCCGCACCACAAAAGGGGAAGAAATATTGAGAAAAATAGACAATTTCATCGCTACGGTAGGAACCCCAAGAAAAATTTTACTAGACAATGCAACGTACTTCCGAAATGATCGTTTCAAGGGACAGCTTAGAGAACGGGGAATCGAGACGAACTTTGTAAGCATCAGGCATCCCCAAAGTAATCCTTCTGAGCGATTTATACAAGAGGTAACGAAATTTCTTCGCATTGCAACGGATGGTCAACATCGGCGATGGGACAGAAAATTGGGAGAAATAGAGATGTACCTAAATTCCATGCCAAGTACAGTAACGAAAGAAACACCAGAATACATCATGAAAGGCGTCATGCCGATAAGACCGTGGGAAGATCCAGAACAAAGAGAGTATCGACAGGTTATAGAAACGGTTCAGAGGAGATTAAGAAGAAGCAATGAGAAATACATCCAGAGACAGGGTCATAATAGGAAACGAAGACCAGTAACTTTCCAAAAGGGTGACAAAGTAATGGTAAGAGCATTAAGAGTGTCAAATCTTCAGAGCGGTATTTGCGCAAAATTGATGCCTGTTTTCGAAGGGCCATACATAGTAAACAACGAAGATGGAGTAAACAGCTATGAGTTGAAACATATGGATTCTGAAAAGATCAGAGGTATTTATAATATCCATGATGTATATAAATATCACGAATGAAGATTTAAATTTGTATAAAGTAGATAGTAGGATAGGATAATACGTAGCATAAGTACAGCTAGCATACAGGAAGTGCGTTTTAGTTTGCCTCGAGAAAATTTAGTTGCATAGATTGATAAATTTTATCGATTACAAAGGCGGGGATTTGTTGTACTTTTGAATGTCTGTTAGCAATAAAAAACCGATATACAAATTTTATTACTTAAATAAAAATTAAAATTATTGATATTTCATAATGACACGGGCATATAAATTTTCAAACATCCTGTATAAGACAAAATATGTATTTTAAGTTGTTCAAAGAATTGTTCATTAGGCCTCAGAGACAAGACTTTCAAATATTATCGATAAGAAATTTAAATAAGTCGGTTATTGTGAAATGGATTTACCCGTAATAAAAGTGTATATAGAAAGTGTTTAAACAATAGACCGGGATGTGCGGTGGTTTTTCCCCCCGAAAGATTATATCGGTAAAAGTTTATTAACAAAAGACATTGAATTGAGAAACAGGTATCGTTTGTAGCTATTAGTAAGAAATATTTGTAAAGCAGATAGATTTAGTTAGAATAATTAAAGAATGTTGTTTTCTGGAATTACCCGAATGACGTTTTAATAGAGAGAGTTGGTTGATAACGATATACGTCACAGAGGTAGAAGATTTTTATTGGTCAATTTTTGAATGCAAGGAGGGGTGGTTTTGGCTATGAGATAGGAGAGAGGAAAGGAGTTAGTCAGTTTTCGTCGCCCAAGAAGGAAGGAGCTTTGTGGTTTGTGTTTGTTTGAAGTCCCGAAGACGTAATTTACCGGGTTTGTTTATTCGCGGTGTAAAAGCTGATGAGTGTGAGGAACGGGGTACAGAGAGATAGAAAAACCAAAAGGTTATAAGAATATTAATAGCAGACGAAGCCGGAAACATTTGAAGTTATAAACAGGCGCGGAGATTGGTTCAAAAGGAGGCTGCATAGAATTACACGAGTTGTTGGGTTGCAGATACAAGGACAGAGAGGAGAAAGGTGTACGTCTTCTGGACCAAAATAGGAGCAGAAGCAGAGAAAGGTTTTTTTTTATGGCGTGGCCATAGAATTGCAACGGCAGATAACGAAAGGTCAGTCAATTTTCATTAGAGCAGGAGTGTGGTTTTCATTTATAAATTAAATAAATTGAATAAATTATAGAGACAGTTAATTTTGCGATCATTTAAAAAAAAAAAAATTATAAAGAGAGCTTAGTTATAACACATATTAAAAATCAATGTAAAATAACATTTGGGTCCATGATAGAAAACAACTTCTCATATATTTAAAGTATTGTATTGCAAATATTACCGGATTGATTGTTATATAAAATTTCAATAAAATAAAGGACATCTCACATATACTTCAGTTGAAATTCTGTGTATTTTATTCAGGTCATATTACCTATCCCAATTAGGAAGCCAATTGGAAAATATTTTGAATCCACGATCAAAGGTAAATAGTACAAGTTAAATATCCTGAGATTGTAATTAATTAATGCTGATTTATTGTGATTAATTGGAGATTAGATCATTTAATAAATATAGACAGGATCTTTTCTAAATAAGCAATAGAATACAATTTAAATAGCATAACAATATATATATATATATATATATATATATAATATATATATATATATATATATATATATATATATAATATATATATATATATATATATATATATATATATATATATATATATATATATGTGTGTGTGTATGAATGTGTATGTGTGTGTATTGAATTCTTTATCTATTATAATAACTATATTAATTATCACGTTAGAATCTAGGATGTCAAATTCTATATTATTTATTCTATAATTTAATTCTGAATGACATACCTTAAGATAAACAGCTAATATCTATAATATTTTATAATATCTCGCTTCTTGTATTGGTATTTTCACATATATAATATATAATACACAGTGTAAAAAACTAAATAATTTGCAATCTAATTTGCAATAGTAAAAAACCCAATATTCATTATACAAAAAGTGTTTCGAACCATATTTTTTTCAATAGATTTATAAATTTAGCAGATACTCAATTTAGTAATAGCGAGATACAACTTTTAGAGAAAGGATTTAAACACAACTTGACCCAACATAATAATGAGATAACTTTAAAATATTTAGGTGTAGAATGTGAAGTAGCGTTAAACAAAACTGCTAACAATATCGAAAAAAGTATAATTGCCAAATCTATTACAGATGTGTGTAGTGAAACTAATAATTCCTGTTACAAAGAGAATAAAACAGCAATTTCAATTAAAAATAAATCAATAGAAAACAACATAGTGTTTACAAAAGCATACAAAGGTTACACTACTATTGCTATAGATAAAATATAATATAATAACAAAACAATAGAATTCTTAAATGATCAAAATATTGAATCTTTACACAAAGATGCGACAGAAAAATATCAAAAACAAATTAAGCTAGCGTTAGAAAATTCAAAATCAATAGTAAATCCAATAGAACAGAAATACCTCAATATCATTAACCCACAGCGTCCTAAATTATACTCTTTCACTCTTAAACTACACAAACCGGATCACCCAATAAGACCTGTAGTTTCTTTTTATACTGCTCCGTCATATAAACTTTCAAAAAAACTGTTAAAGGTTATTTTAGAACACACTACATTTTCACTTAAATTTACCATAAAAAATACAATAGAACTAGTAAATAAAATACAACATTTTCAATTACCTAACAACTCTAGATTCATTTCATTTGACGTAAAAAATCTTTTTCCTAGTATCCCTCCTACACAAACTTTTATTCTAGTAAAAAACCTTTTAGACCAAAATAGTACAAATCCAATAATTACATCTGAAATTTTACATCTTCTTGAAGTTTGCATAAACCAGGACTACTTTGAATTTAATAATCAAATATATACAACTAATAGTGCAGGACTTATAATGGGCAATCCTCTAAGCCACTCTAAGCCCATTGCTATCAGATATTTTTATGGATCATCTAGAGACAAAGATTTCAAAACATCCCGTATTTAAACAGTTTTTATATTGGTGGAGATACGTAGACGACATACTAGTATATTTCACAGAAACTAACAGGCAACTCGACCAATTTTTATCGTATATTAATTCACTTCAGTCATATTGAATTTACAATAGAAACAGAACAAAATCAATCTATAAATTTTTTAGATTTAAAAATTATCAGATTTAAAAACAAACATACCTTCTCCATATTTCACAAACCTACCCATACTGACACGACTATACACAATTCATCATCCCATCCAACACAACATAAACTGGTAGCATATCATAGTATGTTACATATATTAACAGAAATTCCGATGTGAAAATACAACTTTAAGACAGAATTAAATATAATTAAGCAAATAGCAATGAACAACGGATACAATGAACAAACCATTAATAAAATGTTAAATCAAAAACTACACAAGAAATCCCTGAAATTAGTATTTCCACCACCAAAGAAAAAACCCAGTACCTTCTGTTCGATTACATATACAGGCAAAATTACAATAAAAATAACCAAACACATAAAAAAGAAAGGAATAACACCAGCTTTCCGAACAAATAACAACCTAGGCAAATATATCAAACACAACAAGAGCCAAAATAAAAAACACTTACACAGTGGTGTGTACAAATTTAAATGTGGCGACTGCCCAAAAACTTACATCGGTCAAACTTGTAGAAACTTTAACAAACGAATAGCAGAATATAAAAGGGCTTTCAATAATAGAAAAACAGATTCTACATACGCACTTCACCTTCTAGATCACAATTATTCTTTCAACGACGAATTTAAAATTCTTCACATTCAAAATAAAGGCCTTAAGCTATCCTTGTTAGAATCTATGGAAATTAACAAATTAAAAAACACCGATATAATTCAGAATAACCAACTTGAGACAAACAGTTTCCCTCCTCAACCTATTTCATTAGAGAATATAAGTGTAAACACATGCCAAAAATGGATCACTTGGGAAAGGCAATCAGCCGAAACAGCTGTAGTGATAAGAGTTAAAATAAATTTTTGTGGAAGTTTGAAAACAAAGTTTTCAGTGTTTTATTGTTACATGAAATAGTTTTAATAGGACGAAGCACATGTACTGTTTGTATTAATTATTATGTCTTGTTCTAGTTGCTAACATTGAAGCTAATCTATCTACATCGAGAAATCCAAATGTAGCACAGTGGGTGGAAAGCCAAAACTTTTGTAAGTTAAATTAAATTATTGGTTATTTATGCTAGGGCCACAGTGATCCTTGGGGAGTTCCGTTATCTTGGGTATACGAACTTGAAAAATGATTAGTAAATTTTACTCTAAAATTTCTATCATAAACAAAATTTTTTATAAAAGATAGAAGATTTCCGTCCACACCCCATTGTTTTAATCTTTTTAGGACATCATACTTCCACACAGTACTTGACTAGGCTTTTACTATATCAAAGAAGACGCCCAGTACTTGAAGATTACTTTATTATATTATTAATTTGCACAAGGTGAATGTTAAAGATATAGGTTGATACGAATTTGGATCCATCTTTATTTTATTAGGTTTTAAAATAGAATTACAATTGCTGCTTTCCAAGATTATGGAAACTGTTTCGTATAGAATACCTGATTATAGATATTCAGAAGGTATTGTTTAGCATTTGCTGGAAGATTAAGAAGAAATACATCAGATATTTCGTCAGGTCCTGAGCTAGAATTTTTAACGTCATGAAGTACTTCATTTAGTTTATTTATACATAGTGATTAGTTCAGTGGATGATTGTTATTGGTAATGATTATTTCTTGTTCTGAGTTTCTTTTATGTTTAATAAATATAGGGTCATACATAGAGTCATTGGTGTATGTTTGAAACGAAACTGCTAAGGCATTTGTTATTTGTGCTTCATCAGTTATTTGATTTCCATTCATATTAAGAGAATTTATCTTGTAAGTATATGGAACACCTTTAATTCTGCGGATCTTGTTCCACACTTCAGATACGGGGGTATCATCAGTAATTAAGGATACATACTGGTTCTCTTCTGTATGGTGTTTTTTTAATACGTTGAAGGCATGTTTACTAAGTTTCAGTGCCCCTTGACATTCAGCATTCTACCACGGGACCATCTGTTTACGTTTTGGCCTGCTTGTTTTACCTATAGTTTCTTCTGCAGCTTTTAATATCAGTGTAGTGAATTTTTCAACGATGAAATCAATATCAGTTTCCAATGGCCTAAGTAGGGTATAGAGTTTTTGATAAAATTTTGATAACTTTCCCAATCTGCATTATTGATTTTCCACTTCTTTAAAAAGGATATTTCAATATTTTTGCCTGATGCTTAGTTTGTTATTAATATAGGCACGTGATCACTATCATAAGTATGATGTAGTACTACTCAGTTTAAATTTAGAGCTAGCGAGCATTCGCATATAGAGAGATCAATAGCGGAATATTTACCAGTAATTGAGTTAAAGTGAGTTTTTTCCCCTGAGTTAAGCAAGACAAAGTCAGTTAAGCTTAAAAACCTTTCTATAGTATCGCCTCTTTTATCTGTAGATAGATATCCCCGTGTTGTACTATGCGCATTAAAGTCTCCTACTATTATTCTGGGTTTCGGAATTTGTTCAATTAACATTTCGAGTTGTTTTTCAGTGATTTCGCTATCTGATGAAATATGTACATTGCATATAGAATATTGTGTTAAAGATTTTATTTTAATTGCAACAACCTCTAATTCTGATTGTATAGGGATTTCCTCTGATTCCAAATGTAAATTAACATAAATGGATACGCCGCCACTAGCTTTACCAGCATTTGTTCTAATTTTATGGTAGACCTCATAAGAAAACCTCAGAAAACTATCGGGGAATCAGCATTATATCATCTATAGGTAGACTGTATGGAAAGACCATAAAGGAAAAATTTGAAATATATATACAAGATAAAATCGGAGAAGACCAGGCAGGTTTCACAGCGGGGAAAGCATGCTTAGATCACATTTATACGGTCGAACAGCTAATAGAAAAAAGAATGGCCAAAAATAGATCCGTCCATCTGGCTTTTGTTGATCTTAAGAAGGCATATGACTCAATACCTAGAAACAAGCTATGGGAAGCAATGGATGACATCGAAGTTCCACGAACATTAATAAACGCGGTTAAAGCACCCTACAAGAATAACGAAGTAGCTATCAAAACGGGCAATAGAATATGCAGTCCATTTAAAACGACAAAGGGACTACTACAGGGCTACTCCACATCCCCCACCCTGTTCAAAATATTCCTGGAAAAAACTTTGAAACCATGGAAAAGAAAGTGCAAAGTAATGAGCATACCAGTAAGGAACGAATATCTATATACGCTAGGTTTTGCTGACGACCAAATAGTGATCGCACAAGACGAGGATGACCTCATATGATGAGAAAACTGGAGCAGGAATATACAAAGAATGGGATGGAAATAAAGCTAAAGAAAATTGACTAACTAAACCCAACAACGGAGAATACAGAAATAAAACAGCTGGAAATAGACGAAGGTAAACAAATCAAAGAAACAGACAAGTATAAGTATTTAAGTTTCATAGTATCAAACAAAGGAACAACGGAGGAAGATATAAAAAATAGACTAGGACAAACAAAAGACTGCATACGAAAATTGAACCCGGTACTATGGGATAAGAACATCAGCATGAAAACAAAGAAAAAAATATATAATACCATGACAAGAAGTATCCTCACTTATGGGTGTGAAAATTGGACAATAAATATGAAAACCAAAAACAAAATAAAAGCAACAGAGATGGAATTTCCAAGGAGAAGCTGCAGAGTAACAAGAAGAGATATAATAAATAACATGGAGATTAAGAGGAGAATGGAAATAAATAATGGCAAAGTTGACGTCACAAGACACCAGTGAAGACAACAAAAAGACAGAAACAAGAATTCATTCCAATTCCAACATCTAATGTGAAATGAACAATTATTTAGTTTATATGTTTATGTACTCAAGTTTAACATTGTAACGTAATGTGTAATTTTATATATCAATAAAAAGTAACCATTTTCATCCAGCCCACTCTACTGAAGTTAAAAACAACATGGACAGAAATTATATTTTTAAAACTAAGGTTGAGTTAATAGATACAGGTAATGAAACTACCTTTATAAACATTAAAAAAATATGTATCTCGGTATACATGTCATTAACTCTCTTCAGGACGAAACGGTAAAGAGACACCAAGATTTAATTACGCATTTCCTTACCCGTTGTCGATTATTTATGATTACCGCATGTCAACAAATTAAAAGATTTAATTTTAATGATCCGCTTTGAAACAATTTAAATGACTTTATTTTCTTAAATGCCCTCTCTAATATGTTTAGAAACAACAATCCGAGCTTATTTCCCATATTTTAGTATTCCTAAAGATTTCTGTCACCTAACAGTATTGACATACAACAATTAATTGATGATGAATGGAGGAAACTACCTTTACTTTTCCTTTTAAACTAAACAAAGAAATAGACTACATTTGAGCGCCAAAGCAAATGTATTTGGGATGTACTCAATCTATGTATCGACACATCCAAAAAAGTCCCAAGGTTCTAACATATCAGACGAAGATGATGATACTGAGGTTGACCTTAATTTCGGCTAATACTTTGTAAATATTTTATTAAATTCTATCGCAAAAATTGCTTTCACTTTTTGTTTTTATTTAATATTGTTAAAATTTTATGTATTTATAAGTTTGTGTTAAGATCAATAAATTTATCTACTATATTTTTTGAATATACTATATTAATCTCATTCCTCGTACTATAATAACTAGACTTCGGCAAATATGCATATTGCATATTTTGCATATTGTGCATATTTTATGCAAATATTTCATATTTTGGCATATTTGTATAAAAGTTTGCATAAAGTGCATAAAAGTTCAGATTTTTATACTGTATTTGAAAATTTTTAAACATACCAATTTATTTCAATTCTTGTATAAAATTTTGTAGTCATTTTAATCAAGAAATGATCTAAGTACGTAATCTCTACAGGTACAAAACATTTACAATTTCAAAGAAGATCAATTTAAGTAGCCCTCAACATTCTTAGAAAGTCTTGCTCACTGAGGCATTCAGTTATTGGATAATCGCTAAGGGTTCGCTCATTTGCATTTTATGATCTAATCTCCAAATCTATCTACAATTTATTGTATCATAACAGCAGGTAAACGACTAATAGTTTTGTTCCTAATTTAGGGATTTTCCAAAATCTCCCAGTTTATTGAATTAGGTACCTAAACATTTCTAATTTGATGCTCAGATTTGTAAATCATTTTTGTTTTGATATTCAAAGCGTAAACACTCGTTGTGCGTAACAAAAAGGAAGATTGTGATTTTATAATGCCTAAAACAACCAGTGCTTCAACTTGGATTAAACCTTATAAAGAGCTGTCTATGGATATGGGAAAAATCTACTGTTCAGTCTGTGGCAAAATTGTAAGTATCTAATATCTAATATTTCATACATACAGGGTGTTTCCAAATGACACTTACAACGTTTGACTGTAGATACTTCTCGAAAAATTGAACAAAACGATATAGTTAATGAGGGGTCAAACTTATTTACTTTTCGAGATACAGGGTGTTAAAATTAAAAAAAATTAAATTCTTTTAGTTAATAACAACAATAACTTTAAAACGAATAAACGTATTTACTTGAAATTTAGTACTCATAGGTTGTTTTAAAATGAAAAATAGCTTCCTTTAGTGAGAAAAAATTGTCCATGGTACAATGGTACCATGTGTATTTAGAAAAATTTTTCACCTTTACTTTTTTTTAAGAAGTCAGCTATTCTAAAACACAATTATTTTTATTGTAATTGAATTAACAAAAAAAAAAACTTTTGTTGAATTTTAAAATAAGTTATATGATGTACTAATGGTTAGTAACAAAAACTAATTTGTGGATTAATACTGCATTTAAAACACTTAGCGAGTGTTTTTTTTCCAAACCAGTTATTTGATTAACCAAAAACACCTTGTATATTTTTATATTTTAAAGGTTGGGTTAAAATAAAGGTTTTTATTTTTATTTATAAATAGCATGTGAGAAGAAATTTCAGATAGACCAACATGTGAGAACTGCTTCACACATTGCAAAAAAAGGAAAAATAGGAGGAAAACATCAAACTTCAATGGCTAAATGTTTCCAATCTACTTCAAAAAAATTAGATGAGCGAGAAACTTTTAATGAAGACTTGGGTCACGCATTAGTGTCTGCAAACATACCGCTTTCAAAATTAGCAAATGTAAATTTTAGTTCGTTTCTAAAAAACTATTGCAAACTTAATGTTCCAAGTGATCGGTCTCTAAGAAGAAATAATGTGAATGGGCTATACTCGTCGGTGTTAATTAATATTAAGGAAGAAATTGCAGATAATTACATATCTGTAGACGAAACCACTGATTCCTCAGGAAAATATATTGCTCATTTATTGATTGGTTTTCTTAAAGAAGATACCTTACCAAAATCTCATCTTATTTCATGCCAGCAACTTGAGAAAAATGAACATCTACGACAAACAGTGCGAGAAGAAATAAACACCAGCCTCAGTGTAGCAGAAAGCCAAATCCGCAGAACAGACAACATATATGAAAAACTTAAGTATATAAATACTATAATAAGAACTACGGGAAAGAAACACCTAACCAAATCTGCAAAGAAACATAAGGTATGGATGACACCAGACATCCTAGAACTAATGGATGAAAGACGTAAAATGAAGAATAATGTAGAAAAATACAAAGAGGTTGATAAGAACATAAAGCAAAGAATAAGAAATGCCAAAGAATCATGGATTACAGAACAATGTGTAGAAATGGAAAACTATGAAAGAAAGTATAACACGTTCAATATACATAAAAAAGTAAGAGAAATTACAGGAACCCAAAGAAGACGTCAAATAAGTTTGCTAGATGGAGTGAATACATAAGAGAATTATTTGAGGACAACAGAAATAACATTGTTCTGATATATGGCGAAACGGGACCTGAAATTCTAAAATGTGATGTAGAAATGGCACTTAAAAATTACAAAACTGGGAAGGCAAATGGACCGGATGAGGTTCCTACCGAATTGCTAAAGCTCTTGAATGATGAATCAATAGGTATAATATTGTACTTATTTAATACAATATACAATACTGGCATTATACCTCAAGAGTGGCTGTTGTCTACATTCGTTACACTGCCAAAGAAATCTAATGCTAAAGAATGTTCAGAACATCGAACAATATCTTTAATGAGCCACCTACTAAAGATATTTCTAAAAATCATCCACAACCGAGTTTATCAAAAGTTGGAGTCAGATATTAGTAATACACAGGTGGGGTTCAGAAAAGGGCTTGGTGCTCGAGAAGCTCTCTTCGGTTTGAATGTTCTCACACAAAGATGCCTAGACGATAATCAGGAGGTACATACGTGTTTTATCGATTTTGAAAAAGCGTTTGACAGAGTACGCCATGATAAGCTTAGAGAGATTCTTGAAAGGAAGGACATAGATGATAAAGATCTGCGAATAATTCTCAATCTATATTGGAATCAGAAAGCGAACATCAAAATAGAAACTGAAACATCACAAGCAATAGAAATACGTAGAGGAGTACGACAGGGTTGCATTTTGTCACCTCTGTTATTTAATGTATATAGTGGACGCATCTGTCAGGAAGCCCTTTTACAAGCAAATGGAGGAATCGTAATTAATGGAGAGATTGTAAATAATATTCGATACGCGGACGACACTGTACTAGTTGCAAGAACAGTAGAAGAATTACAAAGATTACTTACAGACATAAATATTGCTTGCAAAAATTTTGGTATAAATATCAATATTAAAAAAACCAAGTATATGGTCTTGAGTAAAAACATGACACAACCAGCGTATATTAGTATAAACGGCACTCAAGTTGAAAAAGTTTCAAGTTACAAATACTTGGGAACTTTAATAAACGAAACTGGAGACCAAAACAGTGAAATAAAAAGACATATCGAAATTGCCAGGGCCACCTTCATAAAGATGAGAAAATTCTTCTGCAACAGAAATATAAGCATCCCTCTACGATTAAGATTGCTGAGAGGCTATGTATTTAACACGCTATTATACGGTGTAGAGGCCTGGACTCTCAAACAGAACAACATGAAAAATATTGAAAGTTTCGAGATGTGGTGCTACCGTCGAATGCTGAAGATTAGTTGGGTTGAAAGAATAACAAACTGTGAAGTAATCCGAAGAATAGGAAAAGACCCAGAGATTTTTTTAACGCTAAAGCGAAGAAAACTCGAATATTTTGGTCACCTGATGAGAGGACATAAATACGCATTACTTTAAAATATAATGCAGGGAAAAATAGAAGGAAAACGGAATCCAGGCCGTAGAAGAATGTCACGGTTGCGGAATTTGAGAGAGTGGTTTGGCTGCACCACTAATGAACTCTTTAGGTCAGCCGTAAACAAGGTCAGAATAGCCTTGATGATTTCCAATCTCCGATAGGAGTGGCACAAAAAGAAGAAGAAGAACTTGAGAAAACAAATGCTTTAACAATTTCTCGTTTTATATAAGAAACATTAGCAACTTTTTTTCTTCCGACAACTATTCCTTCTAATAAATCACTGCTTATTTTATCGGATGCTGCTCCTTATATGGTGAAAGCAGGACAAAATTTAAAAATATTTTTCCCAGATTTAATACATGTTACTTGTGTAGCGCATGGATTAAACAGAGTTGCAGAGGAAATACGAAAAAAGTTTCCTCTTGTAAATACCATGATATCCAATGTCAAAAAAGTACTTCTTAAATCTCCTATAAGAATTCAACTTTATAAAGAAATGCTACCTAACATTCTTCTTCCACCACAACCTATTTTAACGCGATGGGGAACATGGTTAGAAGCAGCTAATTTTTATGCAGATCATTTTGTTAAAATAAAGAACATAATTGATACGTTAACAGATGAAAGTTCCCAATCTCTTTTGGATTCTAAACAAACTTTTCAGAGTAACTTGCTTCAACAAGAACTTTCATTTATAAAATCAAATTTTAGTTTTGTTCAAAAAACAATTACTCAGTTAGAATCACCAAAACTGTCATTGTTCGAAAGTACAGCATTAATAAAAGAATTTGCGTCATATTGTCGGAACGTTAGAGGTAATATTGGAAAAGATATTTTAAAAAAAATTGAAGCTACTATGAAAAAAAAAATAAAGGTTACCATATTCTTTCTGAAGTAGTCAGTGTTCTAGCTGGAAATATTTCGGAAACAATTAATTTAGAACCAAATGTTTTGGTTAGTTTGAAAAATGCTCCCGTTACATCAGTTGATGTTGGACGAAGTTTTTCTATATATAAATATATGTACTCAGACAGAAGCCACAAGTTTTTGTTAGAAAATTTTGAACACCACTTGGTCATTTATTGTTACCATAATTCTAAATAAGTTTATTCATACTTAAAAATGATGTAGTTACTTAAAATAAATGTAAATCTTAATGAATAGTAGGAAATATTTAGTTATGTACACTTTTTTTTTAAATAAAATTGTTACTATTTTACGATTTTTTTATTTATTTGTATGCATATTTTGTAAAATATTTGCATATTTTCGGGTAAACACGTGCATATTTATGCGCATATTTTCTACATTTTTATTTGCATATTTGCCGAAGTCTAATAATAACTTTCAATAGAGTTGGCAACAGTGATTGAGTTCTTGATACTACGCGAAATAGCTAGTAGTGGAAACGAACTTACGCTGCATGCTGCTGCATACATAATTGATCGGTCAAGATAATCACGTGTATAACTATTTGAAGGATTATTCTGCAATGTAGAAGACATGGCTTTACTTAAAATGGTGATATACTCGAAGAAAGTCAGACTTAACAAATTCAAAAATAAGATTTGAAATACAGAGTTTGCACTCCTCGTAATAAAATACATATCTCTGTATCGATATTTAATGGTTCTCATATTAGTATAAAAGTTGTCCCATTTTTCTGCAAACAAAAACTGTATTTCATCATACAAATGATTTTGTCTTCGACAAATGATATTATTGAGTTCTTGGAGAAGGGCGATAGTTGAGATTAATTGGATACCTGTTACTAAGAAATAGTTTTTTCTGATAGATGATACCAGATCACTGTATGCATCGACAGTCTGTGAACCAAGGATACCTAAACAACATATTGCTAATAAAATATATCGACATGTTCTAAGAAAAAATGATTCTTGAAGGACTATTGTTGAAACGTCAAGTTTATAAAATATTAGTTTCCAATGTTTGTTTTTAAGTACCAACATATAAATTATGGTCATATGGAAAAGTGCAAATTGTCCGCAAGATATTATTGTAAAAATCCGTTCCATCCATGCTTCTTCAAAAGTAAAATACGAATTAATCATCTTCATGACAACTATGTTCCATGGAAGCAAAAAAAAATTAAAAACTATCTGAATGAAATTTCCCAAACATTGACGTTTAAATTGCCACGGACAAACTCCACAATATACACCAACTTTGTAAATTATTTTTAAGTAATGGGTATCAATTTTTTTGTGTTTAATATTTGAGTACATAGTAGTGTACTATGAGAGACTGCTCGATGTATAATGTAGGTATTTTTATTGTCGCTCTATTTTTAAAGTGTACTACATTTACCGATTATAATTTTCTTATAAGTAGTTAGATTTAAAAATATTAAAAATGAAAATAATCAATAAGTTATACTGTAAAAGGTGCAACAGAAAACAAATAACATTAACTTTTAAAACCAGCTTACTAACATAAATACGAATTAATTGACTAATACAGCGTTTCTCAACCTTTTGCCATTTGCGACTCAATTTTCCATAATTATTTTCACTACCTGTTATAAAGTATGGAGATACTTCATATCATACTTCGGGGTTAACAAGGATTCTGAAAAGTGTTGGAAATAGCTTTAGTAATCATAATAACAACATTAAACTTAATGCGGCTTGTAGATCAGCCCTATCAATAATTAATAATCTTTATTCTAAAATCAAAGATAAGACTCCCATAGATATGCTTAGTAATATTATCTACAACATTCCATGCCTCTCTTGCAACAATTCCTACATCGGCGAAACATCTCAATTATTGAAATCACGTATCAGACTACACAAAAGTGATTCTCGACTTTACCCTGACCGTTGTGCATTAGCTAAACATGTCTATTCCACTGGTCATCTCATGGACTATACAATCACTACAATTCTCCACCGTAAGAACAATAAATCTAAAAGAGAGTTCATTGAAATATCATTTATTTTCCTTAACGATTTCTCCATCAATGTTAAGAGTGACATTAAGAATCTGAGCGATATATACCACTTCTTACTTAAATCAGATACCAAGAACAATACAACATCACAGATAACTAATTTGACTGATACATCCATTAACAACTAACCTACTTAAATAATAATTTTCATTAATTAAAAAAGATAACATTTCCTTGCTTTTCGTAGATACATCGCAATAAGATATTATAATAATAATACATGAACAATATAATATAATAAAAAAAATTTCAATTAAGAAAATCTAAATAATAATATTTCCTTAAACTGGGATTTAACTTTATTCTGTTTTACCAATGAACCTTAACGGTATAAAGAATCATAGGAACCACTATGACTTGTCAGCGCATGCGTTTTGATAAAACAGAACTTCACATTTAAACTTTCTACCATTCAAAAGTTTAGTTATTGCCGACAATTCAAAGAATTAGTTCCTTTTAAATGTAGAAACATTGGGTTTGTTGATTAACCTTGGGTACACCTTTGCGTTTCAAGTTCAAAGCTACCATACATTACATTTACATAGTAACAAAAAACCACTA